>JAFEUB010000535.1:20000-38188 GCA_024529925.1 Ophthalmolycus amberensis
GGGCCACCCTGAGCAGAGGCGTCCTGATGCGTTTCCTGAGGTTGTGCTGCATGAGGGGCAGACAGGAGCTCCACTGCGCGGCGCACACCGCCTGCGCGGCCTGAGGGTCCCCCTCCCTCACCGCCGTCTGCAGCCACTGATCCAGCTGGCCTATCTCCTTCAGCCGGGCCTGTGGGATCAAGACTACAGATTGAGAGCGTCTCTCCTGTAGCAACGAGAGCACGACACTTCTATCATTTGGCAAGTGCACTTGGACTGTATTAAATACGGGGTGCCAATTTGTTACATTTTCAAGCCAAAATATTAAATGGTGCAAAATGAGATTACAGAGAGGAAAAACTGATGATTAAAGTTGTCAGCTGAAACTCTAAGCGCTGCTAGCTGGGTTAGCAGTTTTAAGGCAGAGATACCTAGAGTGTAAGGATGTACTGCCTTCAGACAGAGAATGAGATTACAGAAAATATTACAGAACAGTTAATCACGACTCCGCCAATGGGTCCACCGCCCGCATCACATGCTGGCGGGAACACGCGGCTGTATGATCGAGCACCTCCACGCTGGCTTTGGAGTAGTCGTTCGTCTTCCCCTCTCTCTTCTGGAGGTTGATGTCACAGCTGACACATTCCATTATTACGCGCTGGCCAAGACTCTGAAAAGACAAAAGCACATACGTGTGGTTACAAGAGTCAGCGCACAGAAGAGAGGGGGACACATCTATCAGGGCTGACGTATTTTATGCATGTGCAACGTTGCCAATTGTGTGATCATATCACCTCATTCACAATACGAGCAAAATGGTCAAATTTGTGAAAACACCACACACCTTTCTATTAACATAATCTTACATTATTGAAAGTAACTGCAGCAACCTCTTGAGCTCTTGGGCGTGAGCTCAGCTAATTGATTTCATCTATTAGTGCCTACTTAAGAGTGGATGTCAGAATCCATGCATGCATTTGCATGTATGTACGGTTACAGTGTGGAGCCTCTGAGGTTTCAGGAGAACGCCGGACACTCACAGTCTCTCCCGCCGACCTCAGCTCCTTCAAACAGTCGACAGCTACTTCATGACGCTTCACTCGCAAGGCCAGCAGAGCCAACTCCAGGAGGAGGAAGACTCTGCAAATCCCAGATAAAAACATCATTTACACAATTCCAAGTAGAGTAATCCGGGCTGTGCTCTGCCCCTCGGGTTATCCATGGTTGTGTGGTAGTAGGAGGACAGGGAAGGACATTTGTTCGGGTCACTTGGGGCCACAGACCTGTCAGCTGGTTGGATGGGTGTCGGGCTCTGAGGAGGACTGGAGTTCACAGCTGCAGCAGATGCTTCGGTGCAATCCATCAGGAGACGAAAGATCTGCTCGAGCTCCTCTTTTGTTGGTTCGACCTCATTCATTTCTTCTAACTTGCTGTTTGTACAACATGAAAGAAAAAACCTGTCTGTTAATTAAAAATACATAAACGTATGCACCCAAGAGTATGCACGCATCTGCATTTCCATTTCCCTCGTAATATACTCACACTGAACAGTGCATTAACCTCAGGCAAAATGAGCGACCGGTGGCTGGGTCACACTGACTCATGCGGCTGACGTTTAAAGATGAGCTAGAGAGCCATAAGGAGCTCTGACATGTCGAGTACATGCCTGCAGAAAGGGGACTGGGTTTGTACGACGCCACACCAGGAGCAGTGGTGCTATACCATTACTGTGTGCAGGCAGCCAGACAAACCTGCCCACCGGGGGACGCCGTGGGCTTATTAACCACGGGCCTGTGGATCGGGTTTAATGTTTGAGTAGCTTCCAAGTTCGCTGAACGCAAACAAAACGTCAGAACCCAAAATGCACCAATATCCCTGTGAGTCCTACAAGCTTGAGAAAGCGTGGCAAATATTAACTAGAAGTACCGCCTCCCGGGTGTGTGCCACTGCCAACAGTCATGCTGCAGTCTGTCCAAAGTGTCATCACGTTATCATTTTATCCTCTAAGACATTTGTGTGAAATTGTCAACATTAGCATATGAACTCTGGAGTTATGGCCAAAATAATAGTTTGTGAGCCAAATTTGACAATAATTTGCTGAGATATCACATCCACGAGAATGGGAAACATAATACCCTCTGTAGGTTACAAACACAGAATGGTGAAACTGGTAAGTTGGTATGACCATTAATAATACTTAATAAATGGCTGAACCTGCCTGTAGTATCAGCAGGGAGCACTCTAAAAACACAAACATCCAATCAATAAATAAAGCATATTCTTCCAAACTGTTTGGCAGTTTCTTGCTACAGTACAACGATTAAGTAGAGCAAAGAAAATGTCCGTACTTTTTTAATTCCTGTATTCTGTAAATGACTGCTAAGGTAGTCCACTGCCTGCTCAGTTCAATGAGGACATCCCTCTCTGTCAGCTTGTGTTGTACCTGAGGAGAGAAGAGTAAAGGTAGAAGTTTATTTCTAGTCATCATCCCCAAATGCTTCACTAAAAGCTCTGCTGTATTTCACATTAAACACAGAAGTCTTGTTTCAGGTTGTGTGATCCCAACACTTCCATTAACTCCAGAAGTCCAAAATGTATTGAAAAAAAAAACTAACTCCTGAAATAAATGCCACTCCAAAATGAAATGAAACGCCGTTCACCAGTAACGTAAAGAGTCTTGGATAGAGATGTGGGATGTGGGACTTCATGAATTCTTCTGTAACTTTGGCAAAACCTGCAGCATCTTCCATTTCACCGGCGTCCACGAGACATTTAATAAGATGCCTGAGCAGAAACAGAGAGAACACGAGACTGATACTACTTCAGTGTGAAAGAACAGTGTTTTGCAATGCTTACTGGGATATTTCCACAAAATATGGACATTGTTCTCCACAACGATATATCAGCCAAGTTCCCAGGTTAGTATTTTACATACGAGTATGGAAACCAGAGCGCTACTGTCACAGATGAGCTGCTGGTTAATTAGCTCTGTGCGTCACCAGCATGAGACCGGACTGAATCAGGACTGGACTTATTCATGAAAGAGAACTAAGAGAGCATCGAGGGGCCACTTGCATCATGAGCTCAGCCCTCCAGCTGTGGTCCCGGTCTGCCACCTCGTCCAGACTTTGGACCACCTGCCCGAGGGAGGGGACCAGGCGGCGGCACCGCCCCGGCTGCAGGAGAGGACGCACTGTCTGGAGGTACAGCACCGAGGCGTTGAACGCTAGGAAGAAGTATCTGTGAGAAACAAAACGGATGCAAAATAATTTGCAAAAAAACTGAGAAAAAGCTGAATTATTCACATGATCTGCGCGGGCAAGCCATTTGATCTCTTGGAACAACTCAATTCAGACCAAGTGTCAACTCTGTACGGAGAAGTTCTGTGGATTGCAAATGTGTGTGGATCAACCATCGTCCAATGGGCCTCAGGAGAGCCCCCCGTAGGAGCCTTTCTATGTAAAATGAGGGAACTTCATGAAACCAAGGCGCTGTTTTAGAGGAAATTGTGTGAACGGGTCGTTTGAGTGCTGCTAATTGATACACCAGAGAGTGCGTTGTGCATTAGTCTGGGCTGGATGTATTAGAAACATATTCCCGTTGGTGTTAATTGGGATTGCTCATTCAGCCCTTTTATTGACGGGTTATGAGTTCAAAGGCCGCTATCTCCCGATGAGTCGTTCTTCAAATGTCACAATTTCTATCATCACATCTATATTCATCATCCTTTTCTCCCTGCTCGCAGATTAAGAAGAAAACATGCTGAATATCATCCACCTGTGGGGTGAAGCGTGAAGAATCATGTCACATTTCAACTGTATTCTTCAAACCTTGATGCCGCAGAATATATCTAACCCTCATAACCTATCACAGCTATAAAAAAAGAACATTCCCTGTTTGGAATATTTCACGTTCATTGTGTGCAAGCAATAGCAGCGATGAGAAGCTGTGCGTGGGATGGAACTGGTCAACTTTCTTGACACTGTTAGAACAAAGCCAAACACACTGGAGGTAACGTACCTTGGTTCATGCTTTGCAATTTCAATTGCTTTAAGAAAACACAGCACAGCCTCTTCAAAGTCTCCCTCAAATAGAAAATAGTGCAAAAGACTGTCACAAACAAAGATCAGAGAAGGAAACTCTTCAATAGAGCCCACAGTTTGATAAAACACCAAGAAAAACTGCACTTAAGTGTGAAAAGACAAAGGGCAATGTGCCTTGAAGAATCACATTGTGAAGAAAAGTAGTTTACGAAGCGGGGACATCTGCTCCTTTTACAGTGCAAAACAGTATATTTCTAAAGTAACTGTGTATGTGTGTGTGTGTCCTATTGGCAAAGAAACACACATACACACAACCCCCCTTGAGGAGATGTGTCCACTTTGGTGTCCTCACCACACTGCCACTGCACGGCAGAGGTAGGCTCCACACAAAAATTGATTAGCTGGCGGATTCCCTTCAAAGTACATCTTTAGACACGCTGTGCTTATCTCCAAACAGCCCAGCTGAGGAAAAAAACACAAAAGGCCAAACAAGAGACATATTTAGACCTCATCAGCTGTTACGTTGCGTCACCAGCATTTTTCTAAATTTGATGCGGGATCAAAACAACTCAGAAATGACTTGATGTGTCGTGTGATGCACATCGATTTTACGCATGATGAAAAACATCCTAACTGCAGGTTCTTGCCCTTGCGCATGTCAGTACTGTACTTAGATGAACTCACTCTGGGTAGTTTTCATTCAAGGAATTGTAGCGCTGTCAGGGGAGATCATTCGTAACAGAAATGTTGTATACTGTAAGCTTTTAATTGTGTTATCGTTAAGCATTTCATTGTTTCTCATGCTGGAAGATGATAAAACAAGTGAAACGTAACAGTGGCATCAGTATCTGAGAAAACGTTCGAAAATTGTCTCAATGCAACAGGAATATTCATAGTTCTCTAACAACTGAGGACTATTGTGATGTAGTCCTGGTGGGGATGTGGACTCATTCAGTATTCAAACAGGCCTGAGACTTCAAGGCAAGCTGCTTTTTCACTCAGGAGCCTCTCTGTACCACATAAAAAAGAGAACAAATCACATTATGGAATACCACTGTGTTCCATTATTCAAATGAGCTTCCACTGCCCTGGGACACTTCAGTCGACATTTGTGAAGATTCATTATTATCCTGTCCTACTGGGAGAATAGTTAGATTTAGCTAACTAAAGTTACTGTATGAAAACAGTGACATAATGGCATTTGTGATATGACTCTTCTAGCGCCATTGCTGCAGAGGTTTTTATTCAAATGATTTTCTGTATCAGTAGCTTTAGATGCTGCCATTAACAAAGCATGTGTGTTAATCAACGAAGAACCCCGAAAATGATTTCTGCTTTATTTACTCGAACCAAATAAAAGATGTGATATGTAACCTAGTAGCTTAATTCCTTCAGTAGAATTTGCCAAATATAAATAAACCTCAGGTGTCATTGGCATTACAATAGCACTTTTGGCATGACTAGTTAGATCCTAAACTTGATTAAACGAGATTTAAGTCAATAATTATATCTTGTAGGCTTTATTTGTCGGCCATTTTTAACAGTGCAGACACAACGAGGCCTGTGACTATCTCATCCTAACTCGAGGATAATATAAAACTTACATTTCTGTGGGACATTGTTTCCAAAGAACTCACATGGTCTCAGAAAATACACACAGACTTTTTATTATTATTATTTATTTATTTGACCCTGCTGAATCTACGACGACATGGTTTGGCCACATTAACAGGTAACGATTTACTGCCCCCGGTCTCACCTGTAGAGCTGCTTCCGCACAAACGACGTACAACTCCGGGCCAATACGTGGAGTTCGTCCGCTGGTTCCAACCACCGCCACGTTCTCAAGTAAACGGTAAGCTGACTGCAGAGCTCCAGAGTCTACGTGAAGTGACGTTACATGACGTTAAACACAACGAAGGCACATTTTAATAACTCGTTAAAGCTGAAAGTGCTCCTGCATGAACGTCAGTATAATACAAACCTTGTCGCTCCTTTGCCTCGGTGAGATACTGACGAATATCCCGCTCCATCTCGGGAGAACGATAACTGTCGTCAGCTAATGTGTTCTGGTAAAAATTAGCTAATGTTAGCAAGCCACAACTAATTAGGTTAGGACGGCCAGTTACGCTATTGTTCGCGCTAAATTACCCCATTTAAAACTGCAGCGTTACAGGTGTGTGAAAGGTGTTACGTCGGTCAACAAGAATTTCAAAACTGCTTGAATATTAGAAAAGCAATACGTCCGTACGTTTCATTTTACCGTCACTGTAAATATGCCACATATTAGTGTCTTTAAGAGCATAAAAAATTGAAAATGCCAGTAAAGTGCTGAAAGTTGCAGATATTCATGAAAATGATATCAGACTGTGAAATCAACTATCCTGAGCCACTTTTCTGAAGAAAATCTTTGAAACTATGTTTACTTTCACAAAATCCACTTTTGGCCTCCTCTCTGCCTGAAACGCACTTTAAGAGCATAAAAAATTGAAAATGCCAGTAAAGTGCTGAAAGTTGCAGATATTCATGAAAATGACATCAGACTGTGAAATCAACTATCCTGAGCCACTTTTCTGAAGAAAATCTTTGAAACTATGTTTACTTTCACAAAATCCACTTTTGGCCTCCTCTCTGCCTGAAACGCACTTTAAGAGCATAAAAAATTGAAAATGCCAGTAAAGTGCTGAAAGTTGCAGATATTCATGAAAATGATATCAGACTGTGAAATCAACTATCCTGAGCCACTTTTCTGAAGAAAATCTTTGAAACTATGTTTACTTTCACAAAATCCACTTTTGGCCTCCTCTCTGCCTGAAACGCACTTTAAGAGCATAAAAAATTGAAAATGCCAGTAAAGTGCTGAAAGTTGCAGATATTCATGAAAATGACATCAGACTGTGAAATCAACTATCCTGAGCCACTTTTCTGAAGAAAATCTTTGAAACTATGTTTACTTTCACAAAATCCACTTTTGGCCTCCTCTCTGCCTGAAACGCACTTTAAGAGCATAAAAAATTGAAAATGCCAGTAAAGTGCTGAAAGTTGCAGATATTCATGAAAATGACATCAGACTGTGAAATCAACTATCCTGAGCCACTTTTCTGAAGAAAATCTTTGAAACTATGTGGATTTCACAAAATCCACTTTTGGCCTCCTCTCTGCCTGAAACGCACTTTAAGAGCATAAAAAATTGAAAATGCCAGTAAAGTGCTGAAAGTTGCAGATATTCATGAAAATGACATCAGACTGTGAAATCAACTATCCTGAGCCACTTTTCTGAAGAAAATCTTTGAAACTATGTGGATTTCACAAAATCCACTTTTGGCCTCCTCTCTGCCTGAAACGCACTTTAAGAGCATAAAAAATTGAAAATGCCAGTAAAGTGCTGAAAGTTGCAGATATTCATGAAAATGACATCAGACTGTGAAATCAACTATCCTGAGCCACTTTTCTGAAGAAAATCTTTGAAACTATGTGGATTTCACAAAATCCACTTTTAGCCTCCTCTCTGCCTGAAACGCACTTTAAGAGCATAAAAAATTGAAAATGCCAGTAAAGTGCTGAAAGTTGCAGATATTCATGAAAATGACATCAGACTGTGAAATCAACTATCCTGAGCCACTTTTCTGAAGAAAATCTTTGAAACTATGTGGATTTCACAAAATCCACTTTTGGCCTCCTCTCTGCCTGAAACGCACTTTAAGAGCATAAAAAATTGAAAATGCCAGTAAAGTGCTGAAAGTTGCAGATATTCATGAAAATGACATCAGACTGTGAAATCAACTATCCTGAGCCACTTTTCTGAAGAAAATCTTTGAAACTATGTTTACTTTCACAAAATCCACTTTTGGCCTCCTCTCTGCCTGAAACGCACTTTAAGAGCATAAAAAATTGAAAATGCCAGTAAAGTGCTGAAAGTTGCAGATATTCATGAAAATGATATCAGACTGTGAAATCAACTATCCTGAGCCACTTTTCTGAAGAAAATCTTTGAAACTATGTTTACTTTCACAAAATCCACTTTTGGCCTCCTCTCTGCCTGAAACGCACTTTAAGAGCATAAAAAATTGAAAATGCCAGTAAAGTGCTGAAAGTTGCAGATATTCATGAAAATGACATCAGACTGTGAAATCAACTATCCTGAGCCACTTTTCTGAAGAAAATCTTTGAAACTATGTTTACTTTCACAAAATCCACTTTTGGCCTCCTCTCTGCCTGAAACGCACTTTAAGAGCATAAAAAATTGAAAATGCCAGTAAAGTGCTGAAAGTTGCAGATATTCATGAAAATGATATCAGACTGTGAAATCAACTATCCTGAGCCACTTTTCTGAAGAAAATCTTTGAAACTATGTTTACTTTCACAAAATCCACTTTTGGCCTCCTCTCTGCCTGAAACGCACTTTAAGAGCATAAAAAATTGAAAATGCCAGTAAAGTGCTGAAAGTTGCAGATATTCATGAAAATGACATCAGACTGTGAAATCAACTATCCTGAGCCACTTTTCTGAAGAAAATCTTTGAAACTATGTTTACTTTCACAAAATCCACTTTTGGCCTCCTCTCTGCCTGAAACGCACTTTAAGAGCATAAAAAATTGAAAATGCCAGTAAAGTGCTGAAAGTTGCAGATATTCATGAAAATGACATCAGACTGTGAAATCAACTATCCTGAGCCACTTTTCTGAAGAAAATCTTTGAAACTATGTTTACTTTCACAAAATCCACTTTTGGCCTCCTCTCTGCCTGAAACGCACTTTAAGAGCATAAAAAATTGAAAATGCCAGTAAAGTGCTGAAAGTTGCAGATATTCATGAAAATGACATCAGACTGTGAAATCAACTATCCTGAGCCACTTTTCTGAAGAAAATCTTTGAAACTATGTGGATTTCACAAAATCCACTTTTGGCCTCCTCTCTGCCTGAAACGCACTTTAAGAGCATAAAAAATTGAAAATGCCAGTAAAGTGCTGAAAGTTGCAGATATTCATGAAAATGACATCAGACTGTGAAATCAACTATCCTGAGCCACTTTTCTGAAGAAAATCTTTGAAACTATGTTTACTTTCACAAAATCCACTTTTGGCCTCCTCTCTGCCTGAAACGCACTTTACGTAAGAGCATAAAAAATTGAAAATGCCAGTAAAGTGCTGAAAGTTGCAGATATTCATGAAAATGACATCAGACTGTGAAATCAACTATCCTGAGCCACTTTTCTGAAGAAAATCTTTGAAACTATGTGGATTTCACAAAATCCACTTTTGGCCTCCTCTCTGCCTGAAACGCACTTTAAGAGCATAAAAAATTGAAAATGCCAGTAAAGTGCTGAAAGTTGCAGATATTCATGAAAATGACATCAGACTGTGAAATCAACTATCCTGAGCCACTTTTCTGAAGAAAATCTTTGAAACTATGTGGATTTCACAAAATCCACTTTTGGCCTCCTCTCTGCCTGAAACGCACTTTAAGAGCATAAAAAATTGAAAATGCCAGTAAAGTGCTGAAAGTTGCAGATATTCATGAAAATGACATCAGACTGTGAAATCAACTATCCTGAGCCACTTTTCTGAAGAAAATCTTTGAAACTATGTGGATTTCACAAAATCCACTTTTGGCCTCCTCTCTGCCTGAAACGCACTTTAAGAGCATAAAAAATTGAAAATGCCAGTAAAGTGCTGAAAGTTGCAGATATTCATGAAAATGACATCAGACTGTGAAATCAACTATCCTGAGCCACTTTTCTGAAGAAAATCTTTGAAACTATGTGGATTTCACAAAATCCACTTTTGGCCTCCTCTCTGCCTGAAACGCACTTTAAGAGCATAAACAATTGAAAATGCCAGTAAAGTGCTGAAAGTTGCAGATATTCATGAAAATGACATCAGACTGTGAAATCAACTATCCTGAGCCACTTTTCTGAAGAAAATCTTTGAAACTATGTGGATTTCACAAAATCCACTTTTAGCCTCCTCTCTGCCTGAAACGCACTTTAAGAGCATAAAAAATTGAAAATGCCAGTAAAGTGCTGAAAGTTGCAGATATTCATGAAAATGACATCAGACTGTGAAATCAACTATCCTGAGCCACTTTTCTGAAGAAAATCTTTGAAACTATGTTTACTTTCACAAAATCCACTTTTGGCCTCCTCTCTGCCTGAAACGCACTTTAAGAGCATAAAAAATTGAAAATGCCAGTAAAGTGCTGAAAGTTGCAGATATTCATGAAAATGACATCAGACTGTGAAATCAACTATCCTGAGCCACTTTTCTGAAGAAAATCTTTGAAACTATGTGGATTTCACAAAATCCACTTTTGGCCTCCTCTCTGCCTGAAACGCACTTTAAGAGCATAAAAAATTGAAAATGCCAGTAAAGTGCTGAAAGTTGCAGATATTCATGAAAATGACATCAGACTGTGAAATCAACTATCCTGAGCCACTTTTCTGAAGAAAATCTTTGAAACTATGTGGATTTCACAAAATCCACTTTTGGCCTCCTCTCTGCCTGAAACGCACTTTAAGAGCATAAAAAATTGAAAATGCCAGTAAAGTGCTGAAAGTTGCAGATATTCATGAAAATGACATCAGACTGTGAAATCAACTATCCTGAGCCACTTTTCTGAAGAAAATCTTTGAAACTATGTGGATTTCACAAAATCCACTTTTGGCCTCCTCTCTGCCTGAAACGCACTTTAAGAGCATAAACAATTGAAAATGCCAGTAAAGTGCTGAAAGTTGCAGATATTCATGAAAATGACATCAGACTGTGAAATCAACTATCCTGAGCCACTTTTCTGAAGAAAATCTTTGAAACTATGTGGATTTCACAAAATCCACTTTTAGCCTCCTCTCTGCCTGAAACGCACTTTAAGAGCATAAAAAATTGAAAATGCCAGTAAAGTGCTGAAAGTTGCAGATATTCATGAAAATGACATCAGACTGTGAAATCAACTATCCTGAGCCACTTTTCTGAAGAAAATCTTTGAAACTATGTGGATTTCACAAAATCCACTTTTGGCCTCCTCTCTGCCTGAAACGCACTTTAAGAGCATAAAAAATTGAAAATGCCAGTAAAGTGCTGAAAGTTGCAGATATTCATGAAAATGACATCAGACTGTGAAATCAACTATCCTGAGCCACTTTTCTGAAGAAAATCTTTGAAACTATGTTTACTTTCACAAAATCCACTTTTGGCCTCCTCTCTGCCTGAAACGCACTTTAAGAGCATAAAAAATTGAAAATGCCAGTAAAGTGCTGAAAGTTGCAGATATTCATGAAAATGACATCAGACTGTGAAATCAACTATCCTGAGCCACTTTTCTGAAGAAAATCTTTGAAACTATGTGGATTTCACAAAATCCACTTTTGGCCTCCTCTCTGCCTGAAACGCACTTTAAGAGCATAAACAATTGAAAATGCCAGTAAAGTGCTGAAAGTTGCAGATATTCATGAAAATGACATCAGACTGTGAAATCAACTATCCTGAGCCACTTTTCTGAAGAAAATCTTTGAAACTATGTGGATTTCACAAAATCCACTTTTGGCCTCCTCTCTGCCTGAAACGCACTTTAAGAGCATAAACAATTGAAAATGCCAGTAAAGTGCTGAAAGTTGCAGATATTCATGAAAATGACATCAGACTGTGAAATCAACTATCCTGAGCCACTTTTCTGAAGAAAATCTTTGAAACTATGTGGATTTCACAAAATCCACTTTTAGCCTCCTCTCTGCCTGAAACGCACTTTAAGAGCATAAAAAATTGAAAATGCCAGTAAAGTGCTGAAAGTTACAGATATTCATGAAAATGACATCAGACTGTGAAATCAACTATCCTGAGCCACTTTTCTGAAGAAAATCTTTGAAACTATGTGGATTTCACAAAATCCACTTTTGGCCTCCTCTCTGCCTGAAACGCACTTTAAGAGCATAAACAATTGAAAATGCCAGTAAAGTGCTGAAAGTTGCAGATATTCATGAAAATGACATCAGACTGTGAAATCAACTATCCTGAGCCACTTTTCTGAAGAAAATCTTTGAAACTATGTGGATTTCACAAAATCCACTTTTAGCCTCCTCTCTGCCTGAAACGCACTTTAAGAGCATAAAAAATTGAAAATGCCAGTAAAGTGCTGAAAGTTGCAGATATTCATGAAAATGACATCAGACTGTGAAATCAACTATCCTGAGCCACTTTTCTGAAGAAAATCTTTGAAACTATGTTTACTTTCACAAAATCCACTTTTGGCCTCCTCTCTGCCTGAAACGCACTTTAAGAGCATAAAAAATTGAAAATGCCAGTAAAGTGCTGAAAGTTGCAGATATTCATGAAAATGACATCAGACTGTGAAATCAACTATCCTGAGCCACTTTTCTGAAGAAAATCTTTGAAACTATGTGGATTTCACAAAATCCACTTTTGGCCTCCTCTCTGCCTGAAACGCACTTTAAGAGCATAAAAAATTGAAAATGCCAGTAAAGTGCTGAAAGTTGCAGATATTCATGAAAATGACATCAGACTGTGAAATCAACTATCCTGAGCCACTTTTCTGAAGAAAATCTTTGAAACTATGTGGATTTCACAAAATCCACTTTTGGCCTCCTCTCTGCCTGAAACGCACTTTAAGAGCATAAAAAATTGAAAATGCCAGTAAAGTGCTGAAAGTTGCAGATATTCATGAAAATGACATCAGACTGTGAAATCAACTATCCTGAGCCACTTTTCTGAAGAAAATCTTTGAAACTATGTGGATTTCACAAAATCCACTTTTGGCCTCCTCTCTGCCTGAAACGCACTTTAAGAGCATAAACAATTGAAAATGCCAGTAAAGTGCTGAAAGTTGCAGATATTCATGAAAATGACATCAGACTGTGAAATCAACTATCCTGAGCCACTTTTCTGAAGAAAATCTTTGAAACTATGTGGATTTCACAAAATCCACTTTTAGCCTCCTCTCTGCCTGAAACGCACTTTAAGAGCATAAAAAATTGAAAATGCCAGTAAAGTGCTGAAAGTTGCAGATATTCATGAAAATGACATCAGACTGTGAAATCAACTATCCTGAGCCACTTTTCTGAAGAAAATCTTTGAAACTATGTGGATTTCACAAAATCCACTTTTGGCCTCCTCTCTGCCTGAAACGCACTTTAAGAGCATAAAAAATTGAAAATGCCAGTAAAGTGCTGAAAGTTGCAGATATTCATGAAAATGACATCAGACTGTGAAATCAACTATCCTGAGCCACTTTTCTGAAGAAAATCTTTGAAACTATGTTTACTTTCACAAAATCCACTTTTGGCCTCCTCTCTGCCTGAAACGCACTTTAAGAGCATAAAAAATTGAAAATGCCAGTAAAGTGCTGAAAGTTGCAGATATTCATGAAAATGACATCAGACTGTGAAATCAACTATCCTGAGCCACTTTTCTGAAGAAAATCTTTGAAACTATGTGGATTTCACAAAATCCACTTTTGGCCTCCTCTCTGCCTGAAACGCACTTTAAGAGCATAAACAATTGAAAATGCCAGTAAAGTGCTGAAAGTTGCAGATATTCATGAAAATGACATCAGACTGTGAAATCAACTATCCTGAGCCACTTTTCTGAAGAAAATCTTTGAAACTATGTGGATTTCACAAAATCCACTTTTGGCCTCCTCTCTGCCTGAAACGCACTTTAAGAGCATAAACAATTGAAAATGCCAGTAAAGTGCTGAAAGTTGCAGATATTCATGAAAATGACATCAGACTGTGAAATCAACTATCCTGAGCCACTTTTCTGAAGAAAATCTTTGAAACTATGTGGATTTCACAAAATCCACTTTTAGCCTCCTCTCTGCCTGAAACGCACTTTAAGAGCATAAAAAATTGAAAATGCCAGTAAAGTGCTGAAAGTTGCAGATATTCATGAAAATGACATCAGACTGTGAAATCAACTATCCTGAGCCACTTTTCTGAAGAAAATCTTTGAAACTATGTGGATTTCACAAAATCCACTTTTGGCCTCCTCTCTGCCTGAAACGCACTTTAAGAGCATAAAAAATTGAAAATGCCAGTAAAGTGCTGAAAGTTGCAGATATTCATGAAAATGACATCAGACTGTGAAATCAACTATCCTGAGCCACTTTTCTGAAGAAAATCTTTGAAACTATGTTTACTTTCACAAAATCCACTTTTGGCCTCCTCTCTGCCTGAAACGCACTTTAAGAGCATAAAAAATTGAAAATGCCAGTAAAGTGCTGAAAGTTACAGATATTCATGAAAATGACATCAGACTGTGAAATCAACTATCCTGAGCCACTTTTCTGAAGAAAATCTTTGAAACTATGTGGATTTCACAAAATCCACTTTTGGCCTCCTCTCTGCCTGAAACGCACTTTAAGAGCATAAAAAATTGAAAATGCCAGTAAAGTGCTGAAAGTTGCAGATATTCATGAAAATGACATCAGACTGTGAAATCAACTATCCTGAGCCACTTTTCTGAAGAAAATCTTTGAAACTATGTGGATTTCACAAAATCCACTTTTGGCCTCCTCTCTGCCTGAAACGCACTTTAAGAGCATAAACAATTGAAAATGCCAGTAAAGTGCTGAAAGTTGCAGATATTCATGAAAATGACATCAGACTGTGAAATCAACTATCCTGAGCCACTTTTCTGAAGAAAATCTTTGAAACTATGTGGATTTCACAAAATCCACTTTTGGCCTCCTCTCTGCCTGAAACGCACTTTAAGAGCATAAAAAATTGAAAATGCCAGTAAAGTGCTGAAAGTTGCAGATATTCATGAAAATGACATCAGACTGTGAAATCAACTATCCTGAGCCACTTTTCTGAAGAAAATCTTTGAAACTATGTGGATTTCACAAAATCCACTTTTGGCCTCCTCTCTGCCTGAAACGCACTTTAAGAGCATAAAAAATTGAAAATGCCAGTAAAGTGCTGAAAGTTGCAGATATTCATGAAAATGACATCAGACTGTGAAATCAACTATCCTGAGCCACTTTTCTGAAGAAAATCTTTGAAACTATGTTTACTTTCACAAAATCCACTTTTGGCCTCCTCTCTGCCTGAAACGCACTTTAAGAGCATAAAAAATTGAAAATGCCAGTAAAGTGCTGAAAGTTGCAGATATTCATGAAAATGACATCAGACTGTGAAATCAACTATCCTGAGCCACTTTTCTGAAGAAAATCTTTGAAACTATGTGGATTTCACAAAATCCACTTTTGGCCTCCTCTCTGCCTGAAACGCACTTTAAGAGCATAAACAATTGAAAATGCCAGTAAAGTGCTGAAAGTTGCAGATATTCATGAAAATGACATCAGACTGTGAAATCAACTATCCTGAGCCACTTTTCTGAAGAAAATCTTTGAAACTATGTGGATTTCACAAAATCCACTTTTGGCCTCCTCTCTGCCTGAAACGCACTTTAAGAGCATAAACAATTGAAAATGCCAGTAAAGTGCTGAAAGTTGCAGATATTCATGAAAATGACATCAGACTGTGAAATCAACTATCCTGAGCCACTTTTCTGAAGAAAATCTTTGAAACTATGTGGATTTCACAAAATCCACTTTTAGCCTCCTCTCTGCCTGAAACGCACTTTAAGAGCATAAAAAATTGAAAATGCCAGTAAAGTGCTGAAAGTTGCAGATATTCATGAAAATGACATCAGACTGTGAAATCAACTATCCTGAGCCACTTTTCTGAAGAAAATCTTTGAAACTATGTGGATTTCACAAAATCCACTTTTGGCCTCCTCTCTGCCTGAAACGCACTTTAAGAGCATAAAAAATTGAAAATGCCAGTAAAGTGCTGAAAGTTGCAGATATTCATGAAAATGACATCAGACTGTGAAATCAACTATCCTGAGCCACTTTTCTGAAGAAAATCTTTGAAACTATGTGGATTTCACAAAATCCACTTTTGGCCTCCTCTCTGCCTGAAACGCACTTTAAGAGCATAAAAATTGAAAATGCCAGTAAAGTGCTGAAAGTTGCAGATATTCATGAAAATGACATCAGACTGTGAAATCAACTATCCTGAGCCACTTTTCTGAAGAAAATCTTTGAAACTATGTGGATTTCACAAAATCCACTTTTGGCCTCCTCTCTGCCTGAAACGCACTTTAAGAGCATAAAAATTGAAAATGCCAGTAAAGTGCTGAAAGTTGCAGATATTCATGAAAATGACATCAGACTGTGAAATCAACTATCCTGAGCCACTTTTCTGAAGAAAATCTTTGAAACTATGTGGATTTCACAAAATCCACTTTTGGCCTCCTCTCTGCCTGAAACGCACTTTAAGAGCATAAAAAATTGAAAATGCCAGTAAAGTGCTGAAAGTTGCAGATATTCATGAAAATGACATCAGACTGTGAAATCAACTATCCTGAGCCACTTTTCTGAAGAAAATCTTTGAAACTATGTGGATTTCACAAAATCCACTTTTGGCCTCCTCTCTGCCTGAAACGCACTTTAAGAGCATAAAAAATTGAAAATGCCAGTAAAGTGCTGAAAGTTGCAGATATTCATGAAAATGACATCAGACTGTGAAATCAACTATCCTGAGCCACTTTTCTGAAGAAAATCTTTGAAACTATGTGGATTTCACAAAATCCACTTTTGGCCTCCTCTCTGCCTGAAACGCACTTTAAGAGCATAAAAAATTGAAAATGCCAGTAAAGTGCTGAAAGTTGCAGATATTCATGAAAATGACATCAGACTGTGAAATCAACTATCCTGAGCCACTTTTCTGAAGAAAATCTTTGAAACTATGTGGATTTCACAAAATCCACTTTTGGCCTCCTCTCTGCCTGAAACGCACTTTAAGAGCATAAAAAATTGAAAATGCCAGTAAAGTGCTGAAAGTTGCAGATATTCATGAAAATGACATCAGACTGTGAAATCAACTATCCTGAGCCACTTTTCTGAAGAAAATCTTTGAAACTATGTGGATTTCACAAAATCCACTTTTGGCCTCCTCTCTGCCTGAAACGCACTTTAAGAGCATAAAAAATTGAAAATGCCAGTAAAGTGCTGAAAGTTGCAGATATTCATGAAAATGACATCAGACTGTGAAATCAACTATCCTGAGCCACTTTTCTGAAGAAAATCTTTGAAACTATGTGGATTTCACAAAATCCACTTTTGGCCTCCTCTCTGCCTGAAACGCACTTTAAGAGCATAAAAAATTGAAAATGCCAGTAAAGTGCTGAAAGTTGCAGATATTCATGAAAATGACATCAGACTGTGAAATCAACTATCCTGAGCCACTTTTCTGAAGAAAATCTTTGAAACTATGTGGATTTCACAAAATCCACTTTTGGCCTCCTCTCTGCCTGAAACGCACTTTAAGAGCATAAAAAATTGAAAATGCCAGTAAAGTGCTGAAAGTTGCAGATATTCATGAAAATGACATCAGACTGTGAAATCAACTATCCTGAGCCACTTTTCTGAAGAAAATCTTTGAAACTATGTGGATTTCACAAAATCCACTTTTGGCCTCCTCTCTGCCTGAAACGCACTTTAAGAGCATAAAAAATTGAAAATGCCAGTAAAGTGCTGAAAGTTGCAGATATTCATGAAAATGACATCAGACTGTGAAATCAACTATCCTGAGCCACTTTTCTGAAGAAAATCTTTGAAACTATGTGGATTTCACAAAATCCACTTTTGGCCTCCTCTCTGCCTGAAACGCACTTTAAGAGCATAAAAATTGAAAATGCCAGTAAAGTGCTGAAAGTTGCAGATATTCATGAAAATGACATCAGACTGTGAAATCAACTATCCTGAGCCACTTTTCTGAAGAAAATCTTTGAAACTATGTGGATTTCACAAAATCCACTTTTGGCCTCCTCTCTGCCTGAAACGCACTTTAAGAGCATAAAAAATTGAAAATGCCAGTAAAGTGCTGAAAGTTGCAGATATTCATGAAAATGACATCAGACTGTGAAATCAACTATCCTGAGCCACTTTTCTGAAGAAAATCTTTGAAACTATGTGGATTTCACAAAATCCACTTTTGGCCTCCTCTCTGCCTGAAACGCACTTTAAGAGCATAAAAAATTGAAAATGCCAGTAAAGTGCTGAAAGTTGCAGATATTCATGAAAATGACATCAGACTGTGAAATCAACTATCCTGAGCCACTTTTCTGAAGAAAATCTTTGAAACTATGTG
>JAFEUB010000533.1:0-23031 GCA_024529925.1 Ophthalmolycus amberensis
ATCTTGTGATGAGGATACTCTGGTGATGAAGATACTCTGGGGATGAGGATACTCTGTTGATGAGGATACTCTGTTGATGAAGATACTCTGTTGATGAGGATACTCTGGTGATGAAGATACTCTGGTGATGATGATACTCTGGTGATGAGATACTCTGGTGATGAGATACTCTGGTGATGAGGATACTCTGGTGATGGGATACTCTGGTGATGAGGATACTCTGGTGATGAGGATACTCTGGTGATGAGGATACTCTGGTGATGTAGATACTCTGGTGATGAGGATACTCTGGTGATGAGGATACTCTGGTGATGGGATAACTCTGGTGACGAGGATACTCTGGTGATGAGGATACTCTGTTGATGAGGATACTCTGGTGATGAAGATACTCTGGTGATGAGGATACTCTGTGATGAGGATACTCTGGTGATGAGGATACTCTGGTGATGAGGATACTCTGGTGGTGAGGATACTCTGGTGATGAGGATACTCTGGTGATGAGGATACTCTGGTGATGAGGATACTCTGGTGATGAGGATACTCTGGTGATGAGGATACTCCTGGTGATGAGGATACTCTGGTGATGAAGATACTCTGGTGATGAGGATACTCTGGTGATAAGATACTCTGTTGATGAGGATACTCTGTGATGAAGATACTCTGGTGATGAGGATACTCTGGTTGATGAGATACTCTGGTGATGAGGATACTCTGGTGATGAGATACTCTGTGATGAGGATACTCTGGTGATGAGGATTACTCTGGTGATGAGGATACTCTGGTTGATGAGGATACTCTGGTGATGTAGATACTCTGGTGATGATGATATCTGGTGATGAGGATACTCTGGTGATGTAGATACTCTGGTGATGATGATAATCTGGTGATGAGATACTCTGGTGATGATGATACTCTGGTGATGAGATACTCTGGTGATGAGGATACTCTGTGTGAGGATACTCTGGTGATGAGGATACTCTGATGATGAGATCATCTGGTGATGAGGATACTCTGTTTGATTAGTATACTCTGGTGGTGAGGATACTCTGGTGACGAGGATACTCTGGTGATGAGGATACTCTGTTGATGAGATACTCTGGTGATGAGGATACTCTGGTGATGAGGATACTCTGGTGATGAAGATACTCTGTTGATGAGTATACTCTGGTGATGAAGATACTCTGTTGATGAGGATACTCTGGTGATGTAGATACTCTGGTGATGATGATAATCTGGTGATGAGGATACTCTGGTGATGAAGATACTCTGGTGATGAGGATACTCTGGTGATGAGGATACTCTGTGATGAGGATACTCTCTTGATGAGGATACTCTGTTGATGAAGATACTCTGGTGATGAGGATACTCTGGTGGTGAGGATACTCTGGTGATGAGGATACTCGTGATGAGGATACTCTGGTATGAGAATACTCTGGTGATGAAGATACTCTGGTGATGAGGATACTCTGGTGATGAGGATACTCTGGTGATGAGGATACTCTGTGATGAGATACTCTGGTGATGAGGATACTCTGGTGATGAAGATACTCTGTTGATGAGATAACTCTGGTGATGTAGATACTCTGGTGATGAGGATAATCTGGTGATGAGGATACTCTGGTGATGTAGATACTCTGGTGATGAGGATACTCTGGTGATGAGATACTCTGGTGATGAGGATACTCTGGTGATGAGGATACTCTGCTGATGAGGATACTCTGGTGATGAGGATACTCTGGTGATGAGATACTCTGGTGATGAAGATACTCTGTTGATGATAGCTCTGGTGATGAGGATACTCTGGTGATGAGGATACTCTGGTGATGAAGATACTCTGTTGATGAGGATACTCTGGTGATGAGGATACTCTGTTGATGAGGATACTCTGGTGATGAGATACTCTGGTGATGATGATAATCTGGTGATGAGGATACTCTGGTGATGAGATACTCTGGTGACGAGGATACTCTGGTGATGAGGATACTCTGGTGATGAGGATACTCTGTTGATGAAGATACTCTGTTGATGAGGATACTCTGGTGATGAGGATACTCTGGTGATGATGATAATCTGGTGATGAGATACTCTGGTGATGAAGATACTCTGGTGATGAGGATACTCTGGTGATGAGGATACTCTGGTGATGAGGATACTCTGGTGATGAGGATACTCTGGTGATGAGGATACTCTGGTGATGAGGATACTCTGGTGATGTGGATACTCTGGTGATGAGGATACTCTGGTGAGAGGATACTCTGGTGATGAGGATACTCTGGTGATGAGGATACTCTGGTGATGAGATACTCTGGTGATGAGGATACTCTGGTGATGAAGATACTCTGTTGATGAGGATACTCTGGTGATGTAGATACTCTGGTGATGAGGATACTCTGGTGATGAGGATACTCTGGTGATGAGGATACTCTGGTGATGAGGATACTCTGGTGATGAGGATACTCTGGTGATGAAGATACTCTGGTGATGAGGATACTCTGGTGATGAGGATACTCTGGTGACGAGGATACTCTGGTGATGAAGATACTCTGGTGATGAGGATACTCTGTTGATGAAGATACTCTGTTGATGAGGATACTCTGGTGATGAAGATACTCTGGTGATGAGGATACTCTGGTGATGAGATACTCTGGTGATGATGATACTCTGGTGATGAGGATACTCTGGTGATGAGGATACTCTGGTGATGAGGATACTCTGGTGATGAGGATACTCTGGTGATGAGGATACTCTGGTGATGAGATACTCTGGTGATGATGATACTCTGGTGATGAGGATACTCTGGTGATGTAGATACTCTGGTGATGAGGATACTCTGGTGATGAGATACTCTGGTGATGATGATACTCTGGTGATGAGGATACTCTGGTGATGAGGATACTCTGGTGTGAGGATACTCTGGTGATGAGGATACTCTGATGATGAGGATATCTGGTGATGAGATACTCTGTTGATGAGGATACTCTGGTGATGAGGATACTCTGGTGATGAGGATACTCTGGTGATGAAGATACTCTGTTGATGAGTATACTCTGGTGGTGAGGATACTCTGGTGACGAGGATACTCTGGTGATGAAGATACTCTGTTGATGAGTATACTCTGGTGATGAAGATACTCTGTTGATGAGGATACTCTGGTGATGTAGATACTCTGGTGATGATGATACTCTGGTGATGAGGATACTCTGGTGATGAGATACTCTGGTGATGAGGATACTCTGGTGATGAGGATACTCTGGTGATGAGGATACTCTGGTGATGAGGATACTCTGTTGATGAGATACTCTGTTGATGAGGATACTCTGGTGGTGAGGATACTCTGGTGATGAGGATACTCTGGTGATGAGGATACTCTGGTGATGAGAATACTCTGGTGATGAAGATACTCTGGTGATGAGGATACTCTGGTGGTGAGGATACTCTGGTGACGAGGATACTCTGGTGATGAAGATACTCTGTTGATGAGGATACTCTGGTGATGAAGATACTCTGTTGATGAGGATACTCTGGTGATGTAGATACTCTGGTGATGATGATAATCTGGTGATGAGGATACTCTGGTGATGTAGATACTCTGGTGATGATGATAATCTGGTGATGTAGATACTCTGGTGATGATGATAATCTGGTGATGAGGATACTCTGCTGATGAGGATACTCTGGTGATGAGGATACTCTGGTGGCGGCATACTCTGGTGATGAAGATACTCTGTTGATGAGTATACTCTGGTGGTGAGGATACTCTGGTGACGAGGATACTCTGGTGATGAAGATACTCTGTTGATGAGTATACTCTGGTGATGAAGATACTCTGTTGATGAGGATACTCTGGTGATGTAGATACTCTGGTGATGATGATAATCTGGTGATGAGGATACTCTGGTGATGAAGATACTCTGGTGATGAGGATACTCTGGTGATGAGGATACTCTGGTGACGAGGATACTCTGGTGATGAGGATACTCTGGTGATGAGGATACTCTGGTGATGAGGATACTCTCGTGATGAGGATACTCTGTTGATGAGGATACTCTGTTGATGAGGATACTCTGGTGTGAGGATACTCTGGTGATGAGGATACTCTGGTGGTGAGGATACTCTGGTGACGAGGATACTCTGGTGATGAAGATACTCTGTTGATGAGGATACTCTGGTGATGAAGATACTCTGTTGATGAGGATACCCTGGTGATGTAGATACTCTGGTGATGATGATAATCTGGTGATGAGGATACTCTGGTGATGTAGATACTCTGGTGATGATGATAATCTGGTGATGTAGATACTCTGGTGATGAGATAATCTGGTGATGAGGATACTCTGCTGATGAGGATACTCTGGTGATGAGGATGCTCTGGTGATGAGCATACTCTGGTGATGAGGATACTCTGGTGGTGAGGATACTCTGGTGAGAGGATACTCTTGTGATGAGGATACTCTGGTGATGAGGATACTCTGCTGAAGAGGATACTCTGGTGAAGAGGATACTCTGGTGGCGAGGATACTCTGGTGATGAGGATACTCTGGTGGTGAGGATACTCTGGTGAAGAGGATACTCTGGTGATGAGGATACTCTGGTGATGAAGATACTCTGTTGCTGAGGATACTCTGGTGATGAAGATACTCTGGTGATGAGGATACTCTGGTGATGAAGATACTCTGGTGATGAGATACTCTGTTGATGAGGATACTCTGGTGATGTAGATACTCTGGTGATGAGGATACTCTGGTGATGAGGATACTCTGGTGATGAGATACTCTGGTGATGATGATACTCTGGTGATGAGATACTCTGGTGATGAGATACTCTGGTGATGAGGATACTCTGGTGAAGAGGATACTCTGGTGACGAGGATACTCTGGTGATGAGGATACTCTGGTGGTGAGGATACTCTGGTGATGAGGATACTCTGGTGATGAGGATACTCTGGTGATGAGGATACTCTGGTGATGAGGATACTCTGGTGATGAGGATACTCTGGTGATGAGGATACTCTGGTGATGAGGATACTCTGGTGGTGAGGATACTCTGGTGATGAGGATACTCTGGTGATGAGGATACTCTGGTGATGAAGATACTCTGTTGATGAGGATACTCTGGTGATGAAGATACTCTGGTGATGAGGATACTCTGGTGATGAAGATACTCTGGTGATGAGATACTCTGGTGATGAAGATACTCTGTTGATGAAGATACTCTGGTGATGAGGATACTCTGGTGATGAGGATACTCTGGTGATGAGATACTCTGGTGATGATGATACTCTGGTGATGAGGATACTCTGGTGATGAGGATACTCTGGTGATGAGGATACTCTGTTGATGAGGATACTCTGTTGATGAAGATACTCTGGTGATGAGATACTCTGGTGATGAGGATACTCTGGTGATGAAGATACTCTGGTGATGAGGATACTCTGGTGATGAGGATACTCTGGTGTTGAGGATACTCTGGTGATGAGGATACTCTGGTGATGAAGATACTCTGTTGATGAGGATACTCTGGTGATGAGGATACTCTGGTGATGAGGATATCTGGTGATGAGGATACTCTGTTGATGAGGATACTCTGTTGATGAAGATACTCTGGTGATGAAGATACTCTGGTGATGAGGATACTCTGGTGATGAAGATACTCTGGTGATGAAGATACTCTGGTGATGAAGATACTCTGTTGATGAGGATACTCTGGTGATGAAGATACTCTGTGATGAGGATACTCTGGTGATGAGATACTCTGGTGATGTGATAATCTGGTGATGAAGATACTCTGGTGATGAGGATACTCTGGTGATGAGGATACTCTGGTGAGAGGATACTCTGGTGAAGGATACTCTGGTGATGAGCATACTCTGGTGATGAAGATACTCTGTTGATGAGGATACTCTGGTGGTGAGGATACTCTGGTGACGAGGATACTCTGGTGATGAAGATACTCTGTTGATGAGGATACTCTGGTGATGAAGATACTCTGTTGATGAGGATACTCTGGTGATGTAGATACTCTGGTGATGATGATAATCTGGTGATGAGGATACTCTGGTGATGAAGATACTCTGGTGATGAGGATACTCTGGTGGTGAGGATACTCTGGTGATGAGGATACTCTGGTGATGAGGATACTCTGGTGATGAGGATACTCTGGTGATGAGGATACTCTGTTGATGAAGATACTCTGGTGATGAGGATACTCTGGTGATGAGGATACTCTGGTGATGAGGATACTCTGGTGATGAGGATACTCTGGTGATGAGGATACTCTGGTGATGAGAATGCTCTGGTGATGAGATACTCTGGTGATGAGGATACTCTGGTGATGAGGATACTCTGGTGATGAGGATACTCTGGTGATGAAGATACTCTGTTGATGAAGATACTCTGTTGATGAGGATACTCTGGTGATGAAGATACTCTGTTGATGAGGATACTCTGGTGATGTAGATACTCTGGTGATGATGATACTCTGGTGATGAGGATACTCTGGTGATGAGATACTCTGGTGATGATGATAATCTGGTGATGTAGATACTCTGGTGATGATGATATCTGGTGATGAGGATACTCTGCTGAAGAGGATACTCTGGTGATGAGGATACTCTGGTGGCGAGATACTCTGGTGATGAGGATACTCTGGTGTGAGGATACTCTGGTGATGAGGATACTCTGTGATGAGGATACTCTGGTGATGAGGATACTCTGGTGATGAGGATACTCTGGTGATGAGGATACTCTGGTGATGAGGATACTCTGGTGATGAGGATACTCTGGTGATGAGGATACTCTGGTGATGAGGATACTCTGGTGATGAGGATACTCTGGTGATGAAGATACTCTGTTGCTGAGGATACTCTGGTGATGAAGATACTCTGTTGATGAAGATACTCTGGTTGCTGAGGAGGATACTCTGGTGATGAAGATACTCTGTTGATGAAGATACTCTGGTGATGAAGATACTCTGGTGGTGAGGATACTCTGGTGATGAGGATACTCTGGTGATGAGGATACTCTGTTGATGAGGATACTCTGTTGATGAGATACTCTGGTGATGAGGATACTCTGGTGATGAGATACTCTGGTGATGAGGATACTCTGTTGATGAAGATACTCTGGTGATGAAGATACTCTGGTGATGAGGATACTCTGGTGATGAGATACTCTGGTGATGATGATACTCTGGTGATGAGGATACTCTGGTGATGAGGATACTCTGGTGATGAGGATACTCTGTTGATGAGGATACTCTGTTGATGAAGATACTCTGGTGATGAGATACTCTGGTGATGAGGATACTCTGGTGATGAAGATACTCTGTTGATGAGGATACTCTGGTGATGAGATACTCTGGTGATGATGATACTCTGGTGATGAGATACTCTGGTGATGAAGATACTCTGTTGATGAGGATACTCTGGTGATGTAGATACTCTGGTGATGATGATATCTGGTGATGTAGATACTCTGGTGATGAGGATACTCTGGTGATGAGGATACTCTGGTGATGAGGATACTCTGTTGATGAAGATACTCTGGTGATGAGGATACTCTGGTGATGAGGATACTCTGGTGATGAGGATACTCTGGTGATGAGGATACTCTGGTGATGAAGATACTCTGGTGATGAGGATACTCTGGTGATGAGGATACTCTGGTGATGAGGAACTCTGGTGATGAGGATACTCTGTGATGAAGATACTCTGGTGATGAGGATACTCTGGTGATACAAATACTCTGGTGATGAGGATACTCTGGTGATGAGGATACTCTGGTGATGAGGATACTCTGGTGATGAGGATACTCTGTTGATGAAGATACTCTGGTGATGAGGATACTCTGGTGATGAGGATACTCTGGTGATGAGGATACTCTGGTGATGAGGATACTCTGGTGATGAAGATACTCTGGTGATGAGGATACTCTGGTGATGAGGATACTCTGGTGATGAGATACTCTGGTGATGAAGATACTCTGGTGATGAAGATACTCTGGTGATGAGGATACTCTGGTGTGAGGATACTCTGGTGATGAGGATACTCTGGTGATGAAGATACTCTGGTGATGAGGATACTCTGGTGATGAGGATACTCTGGTGATGAAGATACTCTGTTGATGAGGATACTCTGGTGATGAAGATACTCTGGTGATGAAGATACTCTGGTGATGAAGATACTCTGGTGGTGAGGATACTCTGGTGATGAGGATACTCTGTTGATGAGGATACTCTGTTGATGAGATACTCTGGTGATGAGGATACTCTGGTGATGAGGATACTCTGGTGATGAGAATACTCTGGTGATGAAGATACTCTGGTGATGAGGATACTCTGGTGATGAGGATACTCTGGTGGCGAGGATACTCTGGTGATGAGGATACTCTGGTGATGTAGATACTCTGGTGATGATGATACTCTGGTGATGAGGATACTCTGGTGATGTAGATACTCTGGTGATGATGATACTCTGGTGATGAGATACTCTGGTGATGATGATACTCTGGTGATGAGGATACTCTGGTGATGAGGATACTCTGGTGATGAGGATACTCTGGTGGCGAGGATACTCTGGTGATGAGGATACTCTGGTGATGAGGATACTCTGGTGATGAGGATACTCTGGTGATGAGGATACTCTGGTGATGAGGATACTCTGGTGATGAGGATACTCTGGTGATGAGGATACTCTGGTGATGAGGATACTCTGGTGATGAGGATACTCTGGTGGTGAGGATACTCTGGTGATGAGGATACTCTGGTGATGAGGATACTCTGGTGATGAAGATACTCTGTGATGAGGATACTCTGGTGATGAGATACTCTGTTGATGAAGATACTCTGTTGATGAGGATACTCTGGTGATGAAGATACTCTGGTGATGAAGATACTCTGGTGATGAAGATACTCTGGTGATGAGGATACTCTGGTGATGAGGATATCTGGTGATGAGGATACTCTGTTGATGAGGATACTCTGGTGATGAAGATACTCTGGTGATGAAGATACTCTGGTGATGAGGATACTCTGGTGATGAGATACTCTGTTGATGAAGATACTCTGGTGATGAGGATACTCTGGTGATGAAGATACTCTGGTGATGAGGATACTCTGGTGAGTAGATACTCTGTGATGAGGATACTCTGGTGATGAGGATACTCTGGTGATGAGGATACTCTGGTGATGAGGATACTCTGTTGATGAGGATACTCTGGTGATGAAGATACTCTGGTGATGAAGATACTCTGGTGATGAGGATACTCTGGTGATGAAGATACTCTGTTGATGAGGATACTCTGGTGATGTAGATACTCTGGTGATGATGATACTCTGGTGATGAGGATACTCTGGTGGTGAGGATACTCTGGTGATGAGGATACTCTGGTGATGAAGATACTCTGGTGATGAGGATACTCTGGTGGTGAGGATACTCTGGTGATGAGGATACTCTGGTGATGAGGATACTCTGGTGGTGAGGATACTCTGGTGACGAGGATACTCTGTGATGAGGATACTCTGGTGATGAAGATACTCTGGTGATGAAGATACTCTGGTGATGAGGATACTCTGGTGATGAAGATACTCTGGTGATGAGGATACTCTGGTGATGAGGATACTCTGGTGATGAGGATACTCTGGTGATGAGGATACTCTGGTGATGAAGATACTCTGTTGATGAGGATACTCTGGTGATGAGGATACTCTGGTGATGAGGATACTCTGGTGATGAGGATACTCTGGTGATGAGGATACTCTGGTGATGAAGATACTCTGGTGATGAAGATACTCTGGTGATGAGGATACTCTGGTGATGAGATACTCTGGTGATGAAGATACTCTGGTGATGAAGATACTCTGGTGATGAGGATACTCTGGTGATGAAGATACTCTGTTGATGAGGATACTCTGGTGATGTAGATACTCTGGTGATGATGATAATCTGGTGATGAGATACTCTGGTGATGATGATAATCTGGTGATGAGGATACTCTGCTGATGAGGATACTCTGGTGAAGAGGATACTCTGGTGATGAGATACTCTGGTGATGAAGATACTCTGTTGATGAGGATACTCTGGTGATGAGGATACTCTGGTGATGAGGATACTCTGGTGATGAGGATACTCTGTTGATGAGGATACTCTGGTGATGAAGATACTCTGTTGATGAGGATACTCTGGTGATGAGATACTCTGGTGATGAGGATACTCTGGTGATGAGGATACTCTGGTGATGAGGATACTCTGGTGATGAAGATACTCTGTTGATGAGGATACTCTGGTGATGAAGATACTCTGTTGATGAGGATACTCTGGTGATGTAGATACTCTGGTGATGATGATACTCTGGTGATGAGGATACTCTGGTGATGAAGATACTCTGGTGATGAGGATACTCTGGTGATGAGGATACTCTGGTGATGAGGATACTCTGGTGATGAGGATACTCTGGTGATGAGGATACTCTGGTGATGAGGATACTCTGTTGATGAGAGATACTCTGGTGATGAGGATACTCTGGTGATGAGGATACTCTGGTGATGAGGATACTCTGGTGATGAGGATACTCTGGTGATGAGGATACTCTGGTGATGAGAATACTCTGGTGATGAAGATACTCTGGTGATGAGGATACTCTGGTGATGAGGATACTCTGGTGATGAGGATACTCTGGTGATGAGGATACTCTGTTGATGAAGATACTCTGTTGATGAGGATACTCTGGTGATGAAGATACTCTGGTGATGAGGATACCTGGTGATGTAGATACTCTGGTGATGATGATAATCTGGTGATGAGGATACTCTGGTGATGTAGATACTCTGGTGATGATGATAATCTGGTGATGTAGATACTCTGGTGATGATGATACTCTGGTGATGAGGATACTCTGGTGATGAGGATACTCTGGTGAAGAGGATACTCTGGTGGCGAGCATACTCTGGTGATGAGGATACTCTGGTGATGAGGATACTCTGGTGATGAGGATACTCTGGTGAAGAGGATACTCTGGTGATGAGGATACTCTGTGGCGAGGATACTCTGGTGATGAGGATACTCTGGTGATGAGGATACTCTGGTGAAGAGGATACTCTGGTGACGAGGATACTCTGGTGATGAAGATACTCTGTTGATGAGGATACTCTGGTGATGAGATACTCTGTTGATGAAGATACTCGTTGATGAGGATACTCTGGTGATGAGATACTCTGTTGATGAAGATACTCTGGTGATGAGATACTCTGGTGATGAGGATACTCTGGTGATGAGGATACTCTGGTGATGAGGATACTCTGTTGATGAGGATACTCTGTTGATGAAGATACTCTGGTGATGAAGATACTCTGGTGATGAGGATACTCTGGTGATGAAGATACTCTGTTGATGAGGATACTCTGGTGATGAGATACTCTGGTGATGAGGATACTCTGGTGATGAGATACTCTGGTGATGAGGATAATCTGGTGATGAGGATACTCTGGTGATGAGGATACTCTGGTGATGAGGATACTCTGTTGATGAGGATACTCTGTTGATGAAGATACTCTGGTGATAAGATACTCTGGTGATGAGGATACTCTGGTGATGAAGATACTCTGTTGATGAGGATACTCTGGTGATGTAGATACTCTGGTGATGATGATAATCTGGTGATGAGATACTCTGGTGATGAAGATACTCTGTTGATGAGGATACTCTGGTGATGTAGATACTCTGGTGATGATGATAATCTGGTGATGAAGATACTCTGGTGATGAGGATACTCTGGTGATGAGGATACTCTGGTGATGAGGATACTCTGTTGATGAAGATACTCTGGTGATGAGGATACTCTGGTGATGAAGATACTCTGGTGATGAGGATACTCTGGTGATGAGGATACTCTGGTGATGAGGATACTCTGGTGATGAGGATACTCTGGTGATGAGGATACTCTGGTGATGAAGAAACTCTGGTGATGAGGATACTCTGGTGATGAAGATACTCTGGTGATGAGGATACTCTGGTGATACAAATATTATGGTGATGAGGATACTCTGGTGATGAGGATATCTGGTGATGAGGATACTCTGTTGATGAGATACTCTGTTGATGAAGATACTCTGGTGATGAGGATACTCTGGTGATGAGGATACTCTGGTGATGAGGATACTCTGGTGATGAGGATACTCTGGTGATGAGGATACTCTGGTGATGAGGATACTCTGGTGATGAAGATACTCTGGTGATGAAGATACTCTGTTGATGAGATACTCTGGTGATGAATACTCTGGTGATGAGGATACTCTGGTGTGAGGATACTCTGGTGATGAGGATACTCTGGTGATGAAGATACTCTGGTGATGAGGATACTCTGGTGATGAGGATACTCTGGTGATGAAGATACTCTGTTGATGAGGATACTCTGGTGATGAGGATACTCTGGTGATGAGGATACTCTGTTGATGAGATACTCTGGTGATGAGGATACTCTGGTGATGAGGATACTCTGGTGATGAGGATACTCTGGTGATGAAGATACTCTGTTGATGAAGATACTCTGGTGATGAGATACTCTGGTGATGAGGATACTCTGGTGTGAGGATACTCTGGTGATGAGGATACTCTGGTGATGAAGATACTCTGGTGATGAGGATACTCTGGTGATGAGGATACTCTGGTGATGAAGATACTCTGGTGATGAGGATACTCTGGTGATGAGGATACTCTGGTGATGAGGATACTCTGTTGATGAAGATACTCTGGTGATGAGGATACTCTGGTGATGAGGATACTCTGGTGATGAGGATACTCTGGTGATGAGGATACTCTGGTGATGAGGATACTCTGGTGATGAGAATACTCTGGTGATGAAGATACTCTGGTGATGAGGATACTCTGGTGTGAGGATACTCTGGTGATGAGGATACTCTGGTGATGAAGATACTCTGTTGATGAAGATACTCTGGTGATGAGGATACTCTGGTGATGAAGATACTCTGTTGATGAGGATACTCTGGTGATGAGATACTCTGGTGATGAGGATACTCTGGTGATGAGGATACTCTGGTGATGTAGATACTCTGGTGATGAGGATACTCTGGTGATGTAGATACTCTGGTGATGAGGATACTCTGGTGATGAGGATACTCTGGTGATGAGGATACTCTGGTGATGAGGATACTCTGGTGGCGAGGATACTCTGGTGATGAGGATACTCTGGTGATGAGGATACTCTGGTGATGAGGATACTCTGGTGATGAGGATACTCTGGTGATGAGGATACTCTGGTGATGAGGATACTCTGGTGATGAGGATACTCTGGTGATGAGGATACTCTGGTGATGAGGATACTCTGGTGATGAGGATACTCTGGTGATGAGGATACTCTGGTGATGAGGATACTCTGGTGATGATGATACTCTGGTGATGAGGATACTCTGTGTGAGGATACTCTGGTGATGAGGATACTCTGTGATGAGTACTCTGTTGATGAAGATACTCTGGTGATGAAGATACTCTGGTGATGAGGATACTCTGGTGATGAGATACTCTGGTGATGAGGATACTCTGGTGATGAAGATACTCTGGTGATGAGGATACTCTGGTGATGAGATACTCTGGTGATGAGATACTCTGTTGATGAGGATACTCTGGTGATGTAGATACTCTGGTGATGATGATACTCTGGTGATGAGATACTCTGGTGATGAGGATACTCTGGTGATGAGATACTCTGGTGGTGAGGATACTCTGGTGATGAGGATACTCTGTGTGATGAGGATACTCTGTTGATGGTGTGAGATGATACTCTGGTGATGAGGATACTCTGGTGATGAGATACTCTGGTGATGAGGATACTCTGGTGATGAGGATACTCTGGTGATGAAGATACTCTGGTGATGAGGATACTCTGGTGATGAGGATACTCTGGTGATGAGAAACTCTGGTGATGAGGATACTCTGTTGATGAAGATACTCTGGTGATGTGGATACTCTGGTGATACAATATCTGGTGATGAGGATACTCTGATGATGAGGATATCTGGTGATGAGGATACTCTGTTGATGAGGATACTCTGTTGATGAGGATACTCTGGTGATGAGGATACTCTGGTGATGAGGATACTCTGGTGATGAGGATACTCTGGTGATGAGATACTCTGGTGATGAGGATACTCTGGTGATGAGGATACTCTGGTGATGAGGATACTCTGGTGATGAAGATACTCTGGTGATGAGGATACTCTGGTGATGAAGATACTCTGGTGATGAAGATACTCTGGTGATGAGGATACTCTGGTGATGAGGATACTCTGGTGATGAAGATACTCTGTGATGAGGATACTCTGGTGATGAGGATACTCTGGTGATGAGGATACTCTGGTGATGAGATACTCTGTTGATGAGGATACTCTGGTGATGAGGATACTCTGGTGATGAGATACTCTGGTGATGAAGATACTCTGTTGATGAAGATACTCTGGTGATGAAGATACTCTGGTGATGAGGATACTCTGGTGTGAGGATACTCTGGTGATGAGGATACTCTGGTGATGAGGATACTCTGTTGATGAAGATACTCTGTTGATGAGGATACTCTGGTGATGAGGATACTCTGGTGATGAGGATACTCTGGTGATGAAGATACTCTGTTGATGAAGATACTCTGGTGATGAGATACTCTGGTGATGAGGATACTCTGGTGTGAGGATACTCTGGTGACGAGGATACTCTGGTGATGAAGATACTCTGGTGATGAGGATACTCTGGTGATGAGGATACTCTGGTGATGAAGATACTCTGGTGATGAGGATACTCTGGTGATGAGGATACTCTGGTGATGAGGATACTCTGGTGATGAAGATACTCTGTGTGATGAGGATACTCTGGTGATGAGGATACTCTGGTGATGAGGATACTCTGGTGATGAGGATACTCTGGTGATGAGGATACTCTGGTGATGAGAATACTCTGGTGATGAGATACTCTGGTGATGAGGATACTCTGGTGATGAGGATACTCTGGTGATGAGGATACTCTGGTGATGAAGATACTCTGTTGATGAAGATACTCTGGTGATGAGGATACTCTGGTGATGAAGATACTCTGGTGATGAGGATACTCTGGTGATGAGATACTCTGGTGATGAGGATACTCTGGTGATGAGGATACTCTGGTGATGAGATACTCTGGTGATGAGGATACTCTGGTGATGAGGATACTCTGGTGATGAAGATACTCTGTTGATGAGGATACTCTGGTGATGAAGATACTCTGTGATGAAGATACTCTGGTGATGAAGATACTCTGGTGATGAGGATACTCTGGTGAGAGGATACTCTGGTGATGAGGATACTCTGTTGATGAAGATACTCTGGTGATGAGGATACTCTGGTGATGAGGATACTCTGGTGAAGAGGATACTCTGGTGGCGAGGATACTCTGGTGATGAGGATAATCTGGTGATGTAGATACTCTGGTGATTATGATAATCTGGTGATGAGGATACTCTGGTGATGTAGATACTCTGGTGATGATGATAATCTGGTGATGTAGATACTCTGGTGATGATGATAATCTGGTGATGAGGATACTCTGGTGAAGAGGATCTCTGGTGAAGAGGATACTCTGGTGGCGAGGATACTCTGGTGATGAGGATACTCTGGTGATGAGGATACTCTGGTGGCGAGGATACTCTGGTGGTGAGGATACTCTGGTGATGAGGATACTCTGGTGATGAGGATACTCTGGTGAAGAGGATACTCTGGTGACCAGAGATACTCTGGTGATGAAGATACTCTGTTGATGAAGATACTCTGTTGCTGAGGATACTCTGGTGATGAAGATACTCTGTTGATGAAGATACTCTGGTGATGAGATACTCTGGTGTGAGATACTCTGATGATGAGGATCATCTGGTGATGAGATACTCTGTTCATGAGGATACTCTGTCATGAGATCCTCTGTATCACCAGAGTATCTTCATCAACAGAGTATCTTCATCACCAGAGTATCTTCATCACCAGAGTATCCTCATCACCAGAGTATCCTCATCACCAGAGTATCTTCATCACCAGAGTATCCTCATCACCAGAGTATCCTCATCACCAGAGTATCTTCATCACCAGAGTATCCTCATCACCAGAGTATCCTCATCACCAGAGTATCCTCATCACCAGAGTATCCTCATCACCAGAGTATCCTCATCACCAGAGTATCCTCATCACCAGAGTATCCTTCATCACCAGAGTATCCTCATCACCAGAGTATCTTCATCACCAGAGTATCCTCATCACCAGAGTATCCTCATCACCAGAGTATCCTCATCACCAGAGTATCCTCATCACCAGAGTATCCTCATCACCAGAGTATCTTCATCACCAGAGTATCCTCATCACCAGAGTATCCTCATCACCAGAGTATCTTCATCACCAGAGTATCCTCATCACCAGAGTATCCTCATCACCAGAGTATCCTCATCACCAGAGTATCTCATCACCAGAGTATCCTCATCACCAGAGTATCCTCATCACCAGAGTATCTTCATCACCAGAGTATCTCATCACCAGAGTATCTTCATCACCAGAGTATCCTCATCACCAGAGTATCCTCATCACCAGAGTATCCTCATCACCAGAGTATCCTCATCACAGAGTATCTTCATCACCAGAGTATCCTCATCACCAGAGTATCCTCATCACCAGAGTATCCTCATCACCAGAGTATCCTCATCACCAGAGTATCCTCATCACCAGAGTATCCTCATCACCAGAGTATCCTCATCACCAGAGTATCCTCATCACCAGAGTATCCTCATCACCAGAGTATCCTCATCACCAGAGTATCTCATCACCAGAGTATCCTCATCACCAGAGTATCTTCATCACCAGAGTATCTCATCACCAGAGTATCTTCATCACCAGAGTATCCTCATCACCAGAGTATCTTCATCACCAGAGTATCCTCATCACCAGAGTATCTTCATCACCAGAGTATCCTCATCACCAGAGTATCCTCATCACCAGAGTATCCTCATCACCAGAGTATCCTCATCACCAGAGTATCCTCATCACCAGAGTATCCTCATCACCAGAGTATCCTCATCACCAGAGTATCCTCATCACCAGAGTATCCTCATCACCAGAGTATCCTCATCACCAGAGTATCCTCATCACCAGAGTATCCTCATCACCAGAGTATCCTCATCACCAGAGTATCCTCATCACCAGAGTATCCTCATCACCAGAGTATCCTCATCACCAGAGTATCCTCATCACCAGAGTATCTCATCACCAGAGTATCCTCATCACCAGAGTATCTCATCACCAGAGTATCCTCATCACCAGAGTATCCTCATCACCAGAGTATCCTCATCACCAGAGTATCCTCATCACCAGAGTATCCTCATCACCAGAGTATCCTCATCACCAGAGTATCCTCATCACAGAGTATCCTCATCACCAGAGTATCCTCATCACCAGAGTATCCTCATCACCAGAGTATCCTCATCACCAGAGTATCCTCATCACCAGAGTATCCTCATCACCAGAGTATCCTCATCACCAGAGTATCATCATCACCAGAGTATCTCATCACCAGAGTATCCTCATCACCAGAGTATCTCATCACCAGAGTATCCTCATCACCAGAGTATCCTCATCACCAGAGTATCTACATCACCAGAGTATCCTCATCACCAGAGTATCTTCATCACCAGAGTATCCTCATCACCAGAGTATCTTCATCACCAGAGTATCCTCATCACCAGAGTATCCTCATCACCAGAGTATCCTCATCACCAGAGTATCCTCATCACCAGAGTATCCTCATCACCAGAGTATCTTCATCACCAGAGTATCCTCATCACCAGAGTATCCTCATCACCAGAGTATCCTCATCACCAGAGTATCCTCATCACCAGAGTATCCTCATCACCAGAGTATCCTCATCACCAGAGTATCCTCATCACCAGAGTATCCTCATCACCAGAGTATCCTCATCACCAGAGTATCTCATCACCAGAGTATCTCATCACCAGAGTATCCTCATCACCAGAGTATCTTCATCACCAGAGTATCCTCATCACCAGAGTATCTTCATCACCAGAGTATCCTCATCACCAGAGTATCCTCATCACCAGAGTATCCTCATCACCAGAGTATCCTCATCACCAGAGTATCCTCATCACCAGAGTATCCTCATCACCAGAGTATCTCATCACCAGAGTATCCTCATCACCAGAGTATCTCATCACCAGAGTATCCTCATCACCAGAGTATCATCATCACCAGAGTATCTACATCACCAGAGTATCCTCATCACCAGAGTATCTTCATCACCAGAGTATCCTCATCACAGAGTATCTTCATCACCAGAGTATCCTCATCACCAGAGTATCCTCATCACCAGAGTATCCTCATCACCAGAGTATCTTCATCACCAGAGTATCTCATCACCAGAGTATCCTCATCACCAGAGTATCCTCATCACCAGAGTATCCTCATCACCAGAGTATCCTCATCACCAGAGTATCTTCATCACCAGAGTATCCTCATCACCAGAGTATCCTCATCACCAGAGTATCCTCATCACCAGAGTATCCTCATCACCAGAGTATCTTCATCACCAGAGTATCCTCATCACCAGAGTATCCTCATCACCAGAGTATCTCATCACCAGAGTATCCTCATCACCAGAGTATCTTCATCACCAGAGTATCCTCATCACAGAGTATCTTCATCACCAGAGTATCCTCATCACCAGAGTATCCTCATCACCAGAGTATCCTCATCACCAGAGTATCTTCATCACCAGAGTATCCTCATCACCAGAGTATCCTCATCACCAGAGTATCCTCATCACCAGAGTATCCTCATCACCAGAGTATCCTCATCACCAGAGTATCCTCATCACCAGAGTATCCTCATCACCAGAGTATCCTCATCACCAGAGTATCCTCATCACCAGAGTATCCTCATCACCAGAGTATCCTCATCACCAGAGTATCTTCATCACCAGAGTATCCTCATCACCAGAGTATCTTCATCACCAGAGTATCCTCATCACCAGAGTATCTTCATCACCAGAGTATCCTCATCACCAGAGTATCCTCATCACCAGAGTATCTTCATCACCAGAGTATCCTCATCACCAGAGTATCCTCATCACCAGAGTATCCTCATCACCAGAGTATCCTCATCACCAGAGTATCCTCATCACCAGAGTATCCTCATCACCAGAGTATCCTCATCACCAGAGTATCCTCATCACCAGAGTATCCTCATCACCAGAGTATCCTCATCACCAGAGTATCCTCATCACCAGAGTATCCTCATCACCAGAGTATCCTCATCACCAGAGTATCCTCATCACCAGAGTATCCTCATCACCAGAGTATCCTCATCACCAGAGTATCCTCATCACCAGAGTATCCTCATCACCAGAGTATCCTCATCACCAGAGTATCCTCATCACCAGAGTATCCTCATCACCAGAGTATCCTCATCACCAGAGTATCCTCATCACCAGAGTATCTCATCACCAGAGTATCCTCATCACCAGAGTATCTCATCACCAGAGTATCCTCATCACCAGAGTATCCTCATCACCAGAGTATCCTCATCACCAGAGTATCCTCATCACCAGAGTATCCTCATCACCAGAGTATCCTCATCACCAGAGTATCTCATCACCAGAGTATCCTCATCACCAGAGTATCTCATCACCAGAGTATCCTCATCACCAGAGTATCCTCATCACCAGAGTATCTCATCACCAGAGTATCCTCATCACCAGAGTATCCTCATCACCAGAGTATCCTCATCACCAGAGTATCCTCATCACCAGAGTATCCTCACCAGAGTATCCTCATCACCAGAGTATCCTCATCACCAGAGTATCCTCATCACCAGAGTATCCTCATCACCAGAGTATCCTCATCACCAGAGTATCCTCATCACCAGAGTATCCTCATCACCAGAGTATCTCATCACCAGAGTATCCTCATCACCAGAGTATCTCATCACCAGAGTATCCTCATCACCAGAGTATCTCATCACCAGAGTATCCTCATCACCAGAGTATCTTCATCACCAGAGTATCCTCATCACCAGAGTATCCTCATCACCAGAGTATCTTCATCACCAGAGTATCCTCATCACCAGAGTATCCTCATCACAGAGTATCCTCATCACCAGAGTATCCTCATCACCAGAGTATCCTCATCACCAGAGTATCCTCATCACCAGAGTATCTTCATCACCAGAGTATCCTCATCACCAGAGTATCCTCATCACCAGAGTATCCTCATCACCAGAGTATCCTCATCACCAGAGTATCCTCATCACCAGAGTATCCTCATCACCAGAGTATCTTCATCACCAGAGTATCTTCATCACCAGAGTATCCTCATCAACAGAGTATCCTCATCACCAGAGTATCCTCATCACCAGAGTATCTTCATCACCAGAGTATCCTCATCACCAGAGTATCCTCATCACCAGAGTATCCTCATCACCAGAGTATCCTCATCACCAGAGTATCCTCATCACCAGAGTATCCTCATCACCAGAGTATCCTCATCACCAGAGTATCCTCATCACCAGAGTATCTTCATCACCAGAGTATCCTCATCACCAGAGTATCCTCATCACCAGAGTATCCTCATCACCAGAGTATCCTCATCACCAGAGTATCCTCATCACCAGAGTATCCTCATCACCAGAGTATCCTCATCACCAGAGTATCCTCATCACCAGAGTATCTTCATCACCAGAGTATCCTCATCACCAGAGTATCCTCATCACCAGAGTATCTTCATCACCAGAGTATCCTCATCACCAGAGTATCCTCATCACCAGAGTATCCTCATCACCAGAGTATCCTCATCACCAGAGTATCCTCATCACCAGAGTATCCTCATCACCAGAGTATCCTCATCACCAGAGTATCCTCATCACCAGAGTATCCTCATCACCAGAGTATCCTCATCACCAGAGTATCCTCATCACCAGAGTATCCTCATCACCAGAGTATCCTCATCACCAGAGTATCTCATCACCAGAGTATCCTCATCACAGAGTATCCTCATCACCAGAGTATCCTCATCACCAGAGTATCCTCATCACCAGAGTATCCTCATCACCAGAGTATCCTCATCACCAGAGTATCCTCATCACCAGAGTATCTCATCACCAGAGTATCCTCATCACCAGAGTATCTCATCACCAGAGTATCCTCATCACCAGAGTATCTTCATCACCAGAGTATCCTCATCACCAGAGTATCCTCATCACCAGAGTATCCTCATCACCAGAGTATCCTCATCACCAGAGTATCCTCATCACCAGAGTATCCTCATCACCAGAGTATCCTCATCACCAGAGTATCCTCATCACCAGAGTATCCTCATCACCAGAGTATCCTCATCACCAGAGTATCTCATCACCAGAGTATCCTCATCACCAGAGTATCTTCATCACCAGAGTATCCTCATCACCAGAGTATCTTCATCACCAGAGTATCCTCATCACCAGAGTATCCTCATCACCAGAGTATCCTCATCACCAGAGTATCCTCATCACCAGAGTATCCTCATCACCAGAGTATCCTCATCACCAGAGTATCCTCATCACCAGAGTATCCTCATCACCAGAGTATCTCATCACCAGAGTATCTTCATCACCAGAGTATCCTCATCACCAGAGTATCCTCATCACCAGAGTATCTTCATCACCAGAGTATCCTCATCACAGAGTATCTTCATCACCAGAGTATCCTCATCACCAGAGTATCCTCATCACCAGAGTATCCTCATCACCAGAGTATCCTCATCACCAGAGTATCCTCACCACCAGAGTATCCTCATCACCAGAGTATCCTCATCACCAGAGTATCCTCATCACCAGAGTATCCTCATCACAGAGTATCCTCATCACCAGAGTATCCTCATCACCAGAGTATCCTCATCACCAGAGTATCCTCATCACCAGAGTATCCTCATCACCAGAGTATCCTCATCACCAGAGTATCCTCATCACCAGAGTATCATCATCACCAGAGTATCTACATCACCAGAGTATCATCATCACCAGAGTATCTACATCACCAGAGTATCCTCATCACCAGAGTATCATCATCACCAGAGTATCCTCATCACCAGAGTATCCTCATCACCAGAGTATCTCATCACCAGAGTATCCTCATCACCAGAGTATCTTCATCACCAGAGTATCCTCATCACCAGAGTATCCTCATCACCAGAGTATCCTCATCACCAGAGTATCTTCATCACCAGAGTATCCTCATCACCAGAGTATCCTCATCACCAGAGTATCCTCATCACCAGAGTATCCTCATCACCAGAGTATCCTCATCACCAGAGTATCTTCATCACCAGAGTATCCTCATCACCAGAGTATCCTCATCACCAGAGTATCCTCATCACCAGAGTATCCTCATCACCAGAGTATCCTCATCACCAGTATCCTCATCACCAGAGTATCATCATCACCAGAGTATCTCATCACCAGAGTATCCTCATCACCAGAGTATCCTCATCACCAGAGTATCCTCATCACCAGAGTATCTTCATCACCAGAGTATCCTCATCACCAGAGTATCTTCATCACCAGAGTATCCTCATCACCAGAGTATCTTCATCACCAGAGTATCCTCATCACCAGAGTATCCTCATCACCAGAGTATCCTCATCACCAGAGTATCCTCATCACCAGAGTATCCTCATCACCAGAGTATCCTCATCACCAGAGTATCCTCATCACCAGAGTATCCTCATCACCAGAGTATCCTCATCACCAGAGTATCCTCATCACCAGAGTATCCTCATCACCAGAGTATCCTCATCACCAGAGTATCCTCATCCACCAGAGTATCCTCTCACCAGAGTATCCTCATCACCAGAGTATCCTCATCACCAGAGTATCCTCATCACCAGAGTATCTCATCACCAGAGTATCCTCATCACCAGAGTATCTCATCACCAGAGTATCCTCATCACCAGAGTATCTCATCACCAGAGTATCCTCATT
>JAFEUB010000536.1:0-33355 GCA_024529925.1 Ophthalmolycus amberensis
TGAAGCCACTTTTCTGAAGAAAATCTTTGAAACTATGTGGATTTCACAAATCCACTTTTGGCCTCCTCTCTGCCTGAAACGCACTTTAAGAGCATAAAAATTTGAAAATGCCAGTAAAGTGCTGAAAGTTGCAGATATTCATGAAAATGACATCAGACTGTGAAATCAACTATCCTGAGCCACTTTTCTGAAGAAAATCTTTGAAACTATGTGGATTTCACAAAATCCACTTTTGGCCTCCTCTCTGCCTGAAACGCACTTTAAGAGCATAAAAATTGAAAATGCCAGTAAAGTGCTGAAAGTTGCAGATATTCATGAAAATGACATCAGACTGTGAAATCAACTATCCTGAGCCACTTTTCTGAAGAAAATCTTTGAAACTATGTGGATTTCACAAAATCCACTTTTGGCCTCCTCTCTGCCTGAAACGCACTTTAAGAGCATAAAAAATTGAAAATGCCAGTAAAGTGCTGAAAGTTGCAGATATTCATGAAAATGACATCAGACTGTGAAATCAACTATCCTGAGCCACTTTTCTGAAGAAAATCTTTGAAACTATGTGGATTTCACAAAATCCACTTTTGGCCTCCTCTCTGCCTGAAACGCACTTTAAGAGCATAAAAATTTTGAAAATGCCAGTAAAGTGCTGAAAGTTGCAGATATTCATGAAAATGACATCAGACTGTGAAATCAACTATCCTGAGCCACTTTTCTGAAGAAAATCTTTGAAACTATGTGGATTTCACAAAATCCACTTTTGGCCTCCTCTCTGCCTGAAACGCACTTTAAGAGCATAAAAATTTTGAAAATGCCAGTAAAGTGCTGAAAGTTGCAGATATTCATGAAAATGACATCAGACTGTGAAATCAACTATCCTGAGCCACTTTTCTGAAGAAAATCTTTGAAACTATGTGGATTTCACAAAATCCACTTTTGGCCTCCTCTCTGCCTGAAACGCACTTTAAGAGCATAAAAATTGAAAATGCCAGTAAAGTGCTGAAAGTTGCAGATATTCATGAAAATGACATCAGACTGTGAAATCAACTATCCTGAGCCACTTTTCTGAAGAAAATCTTTGAAACTATGTGGATTTCACAAAATCCACTTTTGGCCTCCTCTCTGCCTGAAACGCACTTTAAGAGCATAAAAATTTTGAAAATGCCAGTAAAGTGCTGAAAGTTGCAGATATTCATGAAAATGACATCAGACTGTGAAATCAACTATCCTGAGCCACTTTTCTGAAGAAAATCTTTGAAACTATGTGGATTTCACAAAATCCACTTTTGGCCTCCTCTCTGCCTGAAACGCACTTTAAGAGCATAAAAATTTTGAAAATGCCAGTAAAGTGCTGAAAGTTGCAGATATTCATGAAAATGACATCAGACTGTGAAATCAACTATCCTGAGCCACTTTTCTGAAGAAAATCTTTGAAACTATGTGGATTTCACAAAATCCACTTTTGGCCTCCTCTCTGCCTGAAACGCACTTTAAGAGCATAAAAATTTTGAAAATGCCAGTAAAGTGCTGAAAGTTGCAGATATTCATGAAAATGACATCAGACTGTGAAATCAACTATCCTGAGCCACTTTTCTGAAGAAAATCTTTGAAACTATGTGGATTTCACAAAATCCACTTTTGGCCTCCTCTCTGCCTGAAACGCACTTTAAGAGCATAAAAAATTGAAAATGCCAGTAAAGTGCTGAAAGTTGCAGATATTCATGAAAATGACATCAGACTGTGAAATCAACTATCCTGAGCCACTTTTCTGAAGAAAATCTTTGAAACTATGTGGATTTCACAAAATCCACTTTTGGCCTCCTCTCTGCCTGAAACGCACTTTAAGAGCATAAAATTTTGAAAATGCCAGTAAAGTGCTGAAAGTTGCAGATATTCATGAAAATGACATCAGACTGTGAAATCAACTATCCTGAGCCACTTTTCTGAAGAAAATCTTTGAAACTATGTGGATTTCACAAAATCCACTTTTGGCCTCCTCTCTGCCTGAAACGCACTTTAAGAGCATAAAAAATTGAAAATGCCAGTAAAGTGCTGAAAGTTGCAGATATTCATGAAAATGACATCAGACTGTGAAATCAACTATCCTGAGCCACTTTTCTGAAGAAAATCTTTGAAACTATGTGGATTTCACAAAATCCACTTTTGGCCTCCTCTCTGCCTGAAACGCACTTTAAGAGCATAAAAATTGAAAATGCCAGTAAAGTGCTGAAAGTTGCAGATATTCATGAAAATGACATCAGACTGTGAAATCAACTATCCTGAGCCACTTTTCTGAAGAAAATCTTTGAAACTATGTGGATTTCACAAAATCCACTTTTGGCCTCCTCTCTGCCTGAAACGCACTTTAAGAGCATAAAATTTTGAAAATGCCAGTAAAGTGCTGAAAGTTGCAGATATTCATGAAAATGACATCAGACTGTGAAATCAACTATCCTGAGCCACTTTTCTGAAGAAAATCTTTGAAACTATGTGGATTTCACAAAATCCACTTTTGGCCTCCTCTCTGCCTGAAACGCACTTTAAGAGCATAAAAAATTGAAAATGCCAGTAAAGTGCTGAAAGTTGCAGATATTCATGAAAATGACATCAGACTGTGAAATCAACTATCCTGAGCCACTTTTCTGAAGAAAATCTTTGAAACTATGTGGATTTCACAAAATCCACTTTTGGCCTCCTCTCTGCCTGAAACGCACTTTAAGAGCATAAAAAATTGAAAATGCCAGTAAAGTGCTGAAAGTTGCAGATATTCATGAAAATGACATCAGACTGTGAAATCAACTATCCTGAGCCACTTTTCTGAAGAAAATCTTTGAAACTATGTGGATTTCACAAAATCCACTTTTGGCCTCCTCTCTGCCTGAAACGCACTTTAAGAGCATAAAAATTTTGAAAATGCCAGTAAAGTGCTGAAAGTTGCAGATATTCATGAAAATGACATCAGACTGTGAAATCAACTATCCTGAGCCACTTTTCTGAAGAAAATCTTTGAAACTATGTGGATTTCACAAAATCCACTTTTGGCCTCCTCTCTGCCTGAAACGCACTTTAAGAGCATAAAAAATTGAAAATGCCAGTAAAGTGCTGAAAGTTGCAGATATTCATGAAAATGACATCAGACTGTGAAATCAACTATCCTGAGCCACTTTTCTGAAGAAAATCTTTGAAACTATGTGGATTTCACAAAATCCACTTTTGGCCTCCTCTCTGCCTGAAACGCACTTTAAGAGCATAAAAATTGAAAATGCCAGTAAAGTGCTGAAAGTTGCAGATATTCATGAAAATGACATCAGACTGTGAAATCAACTATCCTGAGCCACTTTTCTGAAGAAAATCTTTGAAACTATGTGGATTTCACAAAATCCACTTTTGGCCTCCTCTCTGCCTGAAACGCACTTTAAGAGCATAAAAATTTTGAAAATGCCAGTAAAGTGCTGAAAGTTGCAGATATTCATGAAAATGACATCAGACTGTGAAATCAACTATCCTGAGCCACTTTTCTGAAGAAAATCTTTGAAACTATGTGGATTTCACAAAATCCACTTTTGGCCTCCTCTCTGCCTGAAACGCACTTTAAGAGCATAAAAAATTGAAAATGCCAGTAAAGTGCTGAAAGTTGCAGATATTCATGAAAATGACATCAGACTGTGAAATCAACTATCCTGAGCCACTTTTCTGAAGAAAATCTTTGAAACTATGTGGATTTCACAAAATCCACTTTTGGCCTCCTCTCTGCCTGAAACGCACTTTAAGAGCATAAAAATTTGAAAATGCCAGTAAAGTGCTGAAAGTTGCAGATATTCATGAAAATGACATCAGACTGTGAAATCAACTATCCTGAGCCACTTTTCTGAAGAAAATCTTTGAAACTATGTGGATTTCACAAAATCCACTTTTGGCCTCCTCTCTGCCTGAAACGCACTTTAAGAGCATAAAAATTTTGAAAATGCCAGTAAAGTGCTGAAAGTTGCAGATATTCATGAAAATGACATCAGACTGTGAAATCAACTATCCTGAGCCACTTTTCTGAAGAAAATCTTTGAAACTATGTGGATTTCACAAAATCCACTTTTGGCCTCCTCTCTGCCTGAAACGCACTTTAAGAGCATAAAAATTTTGAAAATGCCAGTAAAGTGCTGAAAGTTGCAGATATTCATGAAAATGACATCAGACTGTGAAATCAACTATCCTGAGCCACTTTTCTGAAGAAAATCTTTGAAACTATGTGGATTTCACAAAATCCACTTTTGGCCTCCTCTCTGCCTGAAACGCACTTTAAGAGCATAAAAAATTGAAAATGCCAGTAAAGTGCTGAAAGTTGCAGATATTCATGAAAATGACATCAGACTGTGAAATCAACTATCCTGAGCCACTTTTCTGAAGAAAATCTTTGAAACTATGTGGATTTCACAAAATCCACTTTTGGCCTCCTCTCTGCCTGAAACGCACTTTAAGAGCATAAAAATTTTGAAAATGCCAGTAAAGTGCTGAAAGTTGCAGATATTCATGAAAATGACATCAGACTGTGAAATCAACTATCCTGAGCCACTTTTCTGAAGAAAATCTTTGAAACTATGTGGATTTCACAAAATCCACTTTTGGCCTCCTCTCTGCCTGAAACGCACTTTAAGAGCATAAAAAATTGAAAATGCCAGTAAAGTGCTGAAAGTTGCAGATATTCATGAAAATGACATCAGACTGTGAAATCAACTATCCTGAGCCACTTTTCTGAAGAAAATCTTTGAAACTATGTGGATTTCACAAAATCCACTTTTGGCCTCCTCTCTGCCTGAAACGCACTTTAAGAGCATAAAAATTGAAAATGCCAGTAAAGTGCTGAAAGTTGCAGATATTCATGAAAATGACATCAGACTGTGAAATCAACTATCCTGAGCCACTTTTCTGAAGAAAATCTTTGAAACTATGTGGATTTCACAAAATCCACTTTTGGCCTCCTCTCTGCCTGAAACGCACTTTAAGAGCATAAAAATTTTGAAAATGCCAGTAAAGTGCTGAAAGTTGCAGATATTCATGAAAATGACATCAGACTGTGAAATCAACTATCCTGAGCCACTTTTCTGAAGAAAATCTTTGAAACTATGTGGATTTCACAAAATCCACTTTTGGCCTCCTCTCTGCCTGAAACGCACTTTAAGAGCATAAAAATTTTGAAAATGCCAGTAAAGTGCTGAAAGTTGCAGATATTCATGAAAATGACATCAGACTGTGAAATCAACTATCCTGAGCCACTTTTCTGAAGAAAATCTTTGAAACTATGTGGATTTCACAAAATCCACTTTTGGCCTCCTCTCTGCCTGAAACGCACTTTAAGAGCATAAAAATTTTGAAAATGCCAGTAAAGTGCTGAAAGTTGCAGATATTCATGAAAATGACATCAGACTGTGAAATCAACTATCCTGAGCCACTTTTCTGAAGAAAATCTTTGAAACTATGTGGATTTCACAAAATCCACTTTTGGCCTCCTCTCTGCCTGAAACGCACTTTAAGAGCATAAAAATTTTGAAAATGCCAGTAAAGTGCTGAAAGTTGCAGATATTCATGAAAATGACATCAGACTGTGAAATCAACTATCCTGAGCCACTTTTCTGAAGAAAATCTTTGAAACTATGTGGATTTCACAAAATCCACTTTTGGCCTCCTCTCTGCCTGAAACGCACTTTAAGAGCATAAAAAATTGAAAATGCCAGTAAAGTGCTGAAAGTTGCAGATATTCATGAAAATGACATCAGACTGTGAAATCAACTATCCTGAGCCACTTTTCTGAAGAAAATCTTTGAAACTATGTGGATTTCACAAAATCCACTTTTGGCCTCCTCTCTGCCTGAAACGCACTTTAAGAGCATAAAAATTGAAAATGCCAGTAAAGTGCTGAAAGTTGCAGATATTCATGAAAATGACATCAGACTGTGAAATCAACTATCCTGAGCCACTTTTCTGAAGAAAATCTTTGAAACTATGTGGATTTCACAAAATCCACTTTTGGCCTCCTCTCTGCCTGAAACGCACTTTAAGAGCATAAAAAATTGAAAATGCCAGTAAAGTGCTGAAAGTTGCAGATATTCATGAAAATGACATCAGACTGTGAAATCAACTATCCTGAGCCACTTTTCTGAAGAAAATCTTTGAAACTATGTGGATTTCACAAAATCCACTTTTGGCCTCCTCTCTGCCTGAAACGCACTTTAAGAGCATAAAAAATTGAAAATGCCAGTAAAGTGCTGAAAGTTGCAGATATTCATGAAAATGACATCAGACTGTGAAATCAACTATCCTGAGCCACTTTTCTGAAGAAAATCTTTGAAACTATGTGGATTTCACAAAATCCACTTTTGGCCTCCTCTCTGCCTGAAACGCACTTTAAGAGCATAAAAATTTTGAAAATGCCAGTAAAGTGCTGAAAGTTGCAGATATTCATGAAAATGACATCAGACTGTGAAATCAACTATCCTGAGCCACTTTTCTGAAGAAAATCTTTGAAACTATGTGGATTTCACAAAATCCACTTTTGGCCTCCTCTCTGCCTGAAACGCACTTTAAGAGCATAAAAATTTTGAAAATGCCAGTAAAGTGCTGAAAGTTGCAGATATTCATGAAAATGACATCAGACTGTGAAATCAACTATCCTGAGCCACTTTTCTGAAGAAAATCTTTGAAACTATGTGGATTTCACAAAATCCACTTTTGGCCTCCTCTCTGCCTGAAACGCACTTTAAGAGCATAAAAAATTGAAAATGCCAGTAAAGTGCTGAAAGTTGCAGATATTCATGAAAATGACATCAGACTGTGAAATCAACTATCCTGAGCCACTTTTCTGAAGAAAATCTTTGAAACTATGTGGATTTCACAAAATCCACTTTTGGCCTCCTCTCTGCCTGAAACGCACTTTAAGAGCATAAAAATTGAAAATGCCAGTAAAGTGCTGAAAGTTGCAGATATTCATGAAAATGACATCAGACTGTGAAATCAACTATCCTGAGCCACTTTTCTGAAGAACATCTTTGAAACTATGTGGATTTCACAAATCCACTTTTGGCCTCCTCTCTGCCTGAAACGCACTTTAAGAGCATAAAAAATTGAAAATGCCAGTAAAGTGCTGAAAGTTGCAGATATTCATGAAAATGACATCAGACTGTGAAATCAACTATCCTGAGCCACTTTTCTGAAGAAAATCTTTGAAACTATGTGGATTTCACAAAATCCACTTTTGGCCTCCTCTCTGCCTGAAACGCACTTTAAGAGCATAAAAATTTTGAAAATGCCAGTAAAGTGCTGAAAGTTGCAGATATTCATGAAAATGACATCAGACTGTGAAATCAACTATCCTGAGCCACTTTTCTGAAGAAAATCTTTGAAACTATGTGGATTTCACAAAATCCACTTTTGGCCTCCTCTCTGCCTGAAACGCACTTTAAGAGCATAAAAATTTGAAAATGCCAGTAAAGTGCTGAAAGTTGCAGATATTCATGAAAATGACATCAGACTGTGAAATCAACTATCCTGAGCCACTTTTCTGAAGAAAATCTTTGAAACTATGTGGATTTCACAAAATCCACTTTTGGCCTCCTCTCTGCCTGAAACGCACTTTAAGAGCATAAAAATTTGAAAATGCCAGTAAAGTGCTGAAAGTTGCAGATATTCATGAAAATGACATCAGACTGTGAAATCAACTATCCTGAGCCACTTTTCTGAAGAAAATCTTTGAAACTATGTGGATTTCACAAAATCCACTTTTGGCCTCCTCTCTGCCTGAAACGCACTTTAAGAGCATAAAAATTTTGAAAATGCCAGTAAAGTGCTGAAAGTTGCAGATATTCATGAAAATGACATCAGACTGTGAAATCAACTATCCTGAGCCACTTTTCTGAAGAAAATCTTTGAAACTATGTGGATTTCACAAAATCCACTTTTGGCCTCCTCTCTGCCTGAAACGCACTTTAAGAGCATAAAAATTTTGAAAATGCCAGTAAAGTGCTGAAAGTTGCAGATATTCATGAAAATGACATCAGACTGTGAAATCAACTATCCTGAGCCACTTTTCTGAAGAAAATCTTTGAAACTATGTGGATTTCACAAAATCCACTTTTGGCCTCCTCTTTGCCTGAAACGCACTTTAAGAGCATAAAAATTTTGAAAATGCCAGTAAAGTGCTGAAAGTTGCAGATATTCATGAAAATGACATCAGACTGTGAAATCAACTATCCTGAGCCACTTTTCTGAAGAAAATCTTTGAAACTATGTGGATTTCACAAAATCCACTTTTGGCCTCCTCTCTGCCTGAAACGCACTTTAAGAGCATAAAAAATTGAAAATGCCAGTAAAGTGCTGAAAGTTGCAGATATTCATGAAAATGACATCAGACTGTGAAATCAACTATCCTGAGCCACTTTTCTGAAGAAAATCTTTGAAACTATGTGGATTTCACAAAATCCACTTTTGGCCTCCTCTCTGCCTGAAACGCACTTTAAGAGCATAAAAATTTTGAAAATGCCAGTAAAGTGCTGAAAGTTGCAGATATTCATGAAAATGACATCAGACTGTGAAATCAACTATCCTGAGCCACTTTTCTGAAGAAAATCTTTGAAACTATGTGGATTTCACAAAATCCACTTTTGGCCTCCTCTCTGCCTGAAACGCACTTTAAGAGCATAAAAATTTTGAAAATGCCAGTAAAGTGCTGAAAGTTGCAGATATTCATGAAAATGACATCAGACTGTGAACTCAACTATCCTGAGCCACTTTTCTGAAGAAAATCTTTGAAACTATGTGGATTTCACAAAATCCACTTTTGGCCTCCTCTCTGCCTGAAACGCACTTTAAGAGCATAAAAATTTTGAAAATGCCAGTAAAGTGCTGAAAGTTGCAGATATTCATGAAAATGACATCAGACTGTGAAATCAACTATCCTGAGCCACTTTTCTGAAGAAAATCTTTGAAACTATGTGGATTTCACAAAATCCACTTTTGGCCTCCTCTCTGCCTGAAACGCACTTTAAGAGCATAAAAAATTGAAAATGCCAGTAAAGTGCTGAAAGTTGCAGATATTCATGAAAATGACATCAGACTGTGAAATCAACTATCCTGAGCCACTTTTCTGAAGAAAATCTTTGAAACTATGTGGATTTCACAAAATCCACTTTTGGCCTCCTCTCTGCCTGAAACGCACTTTAAGAGCATAAAAATTTTGAAAATGCCAGTAAAGTGCTGAAAGTTGCAGATATTCATGAAAATGACATCAGACTGTGAAATCAACTATCCTGAGCCACTTTTCTGAAGAAAATCTTTGAAACTATGTGGATTTCACAAAATCCACTTTTGGCCTCCTCTCTGCCTGAAACGCACTTTAAGAGCATAAAAAATTGAAAATGCCAGTAAAGTGCTGAAAGTTGCAGATATTCATGAAAATGACATCAGACTGTGAAATCAACTATCCTGAGCCACTTTTCTGAAGAAAATCTTTGAAACTATGTTTACTTTCACAAAATCCACTTTTGGCCTCCTCTCTGCCTGAAACGCACTTTAAGAGCATAACAAATTGAAAATGCCAGTAAAGTGCTGAAAGTTGCAGATATTCATGAAAATGACATCAGACTGTGAAATCAACTATCCTGAGCCACTTTTCTGAAGAAAATCTTTGAAACTATGTGGATTTCACAAAATCCACTTTTGGCCTCCTCTCTGCCTGAAACGCACTTTAAGAGCATAAAAATTTTGAAAATGCCAGTAAAGTGCTGAAAGTTGCAGATATTCATGAAAATGACATCAGACTGTGAAATCAACTATCCTGAGCCACTTTTCTGAAGAAAATCTTTGAAACTATGTGGATTTCACAAAATCCACTTTTGGCCTCCTCTCTGCCTGAAACGCACTTTAAGAGCATAAAAATTTTGAAAATGCCAGTAAAGTGCTGAAAGTTGCAGATATTCATGAAAATGACATCAGACTGTGAAATCAACTATCCTGAGCCACTTTTCTGAAGAAAATCTTTGAAACTATGTGGATTTCACAAAATCCACTTTTGGCCTCCTCTCTGCCTGAAACGCACTTTAAGAGCATAAAAATTTTGAAAATGCCAGTAAAGTGCTGAAAGTTGCAGATATTCATGAAAATGACATCAGACTGTGAAATCAACTATCCTGAGCCACTTTTCTGAAGAAAATCTTTGAAACTATGTGGATTTCACAAAATCCACTTTTGGCCTCCTCTCTGCCTGAAACGCACTTTAAGAGCATACAAAATTGAAAATGCCAGTAAAGTGCTGAAAGTTGCAGATATTCATGAAAATGACATCAGACTGTGAAATCAACTATCCTGAGCCACTTTTCTGAAGAAAATCTTTGAAACTATGTGGATTTCACAAAATCCACTTTTGGCCTCCTCTCTGCCTGAAACGCACTTTAAGAGCATAACAAATTGAAAATGCCAGTAAAGTGCTGAAAGTTGCAGATATTCATGAAAATGACATCAGACTGTGAAATCAACTATCCTGAGCCACTTTTCTGAAGAAAATCTTTGAAACTATGTGGATTTCACAAAATCCACTTTTGGCCTCCTCTCTGCCTGAAACGCACTTTAAGAGCATAAAAAATTGAAAATGCCAGTAAAGTGCTGAAAGTTGCAGATATTCATGAAAATGACATCAGACTGTGAAATCAACTATCCTGAGCCACTTTTCTGAAGAAAATCTTTGAAACTATGTGGATTTCACAAAATCCACTTTTGGCCTCCTCTCTGCCTGAAACGCACTTTAAGAGCATAAAAAATTGAAAATGCCAGTAAAGTGCTGAAAGTTGCAGATATTCATGAAAATGACATCAGACTGTGAAATCAACTATCCTGAGCCACTTTTCTGAAGAAAATCTTTGAAACTATGTGGATTTCACAAAATCCACTTTTGGCCTCCTCTCTGCCTGAAACGCACTTTAAGAGCATAAAAATTTTGAAAATGCCAGTAAAGTGCTGAAAGTTGCAGATATTCATGAAAATGACATCAGACTGTGAACTCAACTATCCTGAGCCACTTTTCTGAAGAAAATCTTTGAAACTATGTGGATTTCACAAAATCCACTTTTGGCCTCCTCTCTGCCTGAAACGCACTTTAAGAGCATAAAAATTTTGAAAATGCCAGTAAAGTGCTGAAAGTTGCAGATATTCATGAAAATGACATCAGACTGTGAAATCAACTATCCTGAGCCACTTTTCTGAAGAAAATCTTTGAAACTATGTGGATTTCACAAAATCCACTTTTGGCCTCCTCTCTGCCGGAAACGCACTTTAAGAGCATAAAAAATTGAAAATGCCAGTAAAGTGCTGAAAGTTGCAGATATTCATGAAAATGACATCAGACTGTGAAATCAACTATCCTGAGCCACTTTTCTGAAGAAAATCTTTGAAACTATGTGGATTTCACAAAATCCACTTTTGGCCTCCTCTCTGCCGGAAACGCACTTTAAGAGCATAACAATTTTGAAAATGCCAGTAAAGTGCTGAAAGTTGCAGATATTCATGAAAATGACATCAGACTGTGAAATCAACTATCCTGAGCCACTTTTCTGAAGAAAATCTTTGAAACTATGTGGATTTCACAAAATCCACTTTTGGCCTCCTCTCTGCCTGAAACGCACTTTAAGAGCATAAAAAATTGAAAATGCCAGTAAAGTGCTGAAAGTTGCAGATATTCATGAAAATGACATCAGACTGTGAAATCAACTATCCTGAGCCACTTTTCTGAAGAAAATCTTTGAAACTATGTTTACTTTCACAAAATCCACTTTTGGCCTCCTCTCTGCCTGAAACGCACTTTAAGAGCATAACAAATTGAAAATGCCAGTAAAGTGCTGAAAGTTGCAGATATTCATGAAAATGACATCAGACTGTGAAATCAACTATCCTGAGCCACTTTTCTGAAGAACATCTTTGAAACTATGTGGATTTCACAAAATCCACTTTTGGCCTCCTCTCTGCCTGAAACGCACTTTAAGAGCATAAAAAATTGAAAATGCCAGTAAAGTGCTGAAAGTTGCAGATATTCATGAAAATGACATCAGACTGTGAAATCAACTATCCTGAGCCACTTTTCTGAAGAAAATCTTTGAAACTATGTGGATTTCACAAAATCCACTTTTGGCCTCCTCTCTGCCTGAAACGCACTTTAAGAGCATAAAAATTTTGAAAATGCCAGTAAAGTGCTGAAAGTTGCAGATATTCATGAAAATGACATCAGACTGTGAAATCAACTATCCTGAGCCACTTTTCTGAAGAAAATCTTTGAAACTATGTGGATTTCACAAAATCCACTTTTGGCCTCCTCTCTGCCTGAAACGCACTTTAAGAGCATAAAAATTTTGAAAATGCCAGTAAAGTGCTGAAAGTTGCAGATATTCATGAAAATGACATCAGACTGTGAAATCAACTATCCTGAGCCACTTTTCTGAAGAAAATCTTTGAAACTATGTGGATTTCACAAAATCCACTTTTGGCCTCCTCTCTGCCTGAAACGCACTTTAAGAGCATAAAAATTTTGAAAATGCCAGTAAAGTGCTGAAAGTTGCAGATATTCATGAAAATGACATCAGACTGTGAAATCAACTATCCTGAGCCACTTTTCTGAAGAAAATCTTTGAAACTATGTGGATTTCACAAAATCCACTTTTGGCCTCCTCTCTGCCTGAAACGCACTTTAAGAGCATAAAAATTTTGAAAATGCCAGTAAAGTGCTGAAAGTTGCAGATATTCATGAAAATGACATCAGACTGTGAAATCAACTATCCTGAGCCACTTTTCTGAAGAAAATCTTTGAAACTATGTGGATTTCACAAAATCCACTTTTGGCCTCCTCTCTGCCTGAAACGCACTTTAAGAGCATAAAAATTTTGAAAATGCCAGTAAAGTGCTGAAAGTTGCAGATATTCATGAAAATGACATCAGACTGTGAAATCAACTATCCTGAGCCACTTTTCTGAAGAAAATCTTTGAAACTATGTGGATTTCACAAAATCCACTTTTGGCCTCCTCTCTGCCTGAAACGCACTTTAAGAGCATAAAAATTTTGAAAATGCCAGTAAAGTGCTGAAAGTTGCAGATATTCATGAAAATGACATCAGACTGTGAAATCAACTATCCTGAGCCACTTTTCTGAAGAAAATCTTTGAAACTATGTGGATTTCACAAAATCCACTTTTGGCCTCCTCTCTGCCTGAAACGCACTTTAAGAGCATAAAAATTTTGAAAATGCCAGTAAAGTGCTGAAAGTTGCAGATATTCATGAAAATGACATCAGACTGTGAAATCAACTATCCTGAGCCACTTTTCTGAAGAAAATCTTTGAAACTATGTGGATTTCACAAAATCCACTTTTGGCCTCCTCTCTGCCTGAAACGCACTTTAAGAGCATACAAAATTGAAAATGCCAGTAAAGTGCTGAAAGTTGCAGATATTCATGAAAATGACATCAGACTGTGAAATCAACTATCCTGAGCCACTTTTCTGAAGAAAATCTTTGAAACTATGTGGATTTCACAAAATCCACTTTTGGCCTCCTCTCTGCCTGAAACGCACTTTAAGAGCATAACAAATTGAAAATGCCAGTAAAGTGCTGAAAGTTGCAGATATTCATGAAAATGACATCAGACTGTGAAATCAACTATCCTGAGCCACTTTTCTGAAGAAAATCTTTGAAACTATGTGGATTTCACAAAATCCACTTTTGGCCTCCTCTCTGCCTGAAACGCACTTTAAGAGCATAAAAAATTGAAAATGCCAGTAAAGTGCTGAAAGTTGCAGATATTCATGAAAATGACATCAGACTGTGAAATCAACTATCCTGAGCCACTTTTCTGAAGAAAATCTTTGAAACTATGTGGATTTCACAAAATCCACTTTTGGCCTCCTCTCTGCCTGAAACGCACTTTAAGAGCATAAAAAATTGAAAATGCCAGTAAAGTGCTGAAAGTTGCAGATATTCATGAAAATGACATCAGACTGTGAAATCAACTATCCTGAGCCACTTTTCTGAAGAAAATCTTTGAAACTATGTGGATTTCACAAAATCCACTTTTGGCCTCCTCTCTGCCTGAAACGCACTTTAAGAGCATAAAAATTTTGAAAATGCCAGTAAAGTGCTGAAAGTTGCAGATATTCATGAAAATGACATCAGACTGTGAACTCAACTATCCTGAGCCACTTTTCTGAAGAAAATCTTTGAAACTATGTGGATTTCACAAAATCCACTTTTGGCCTCCTCTCTGCCTGAAACGCACTTTAAGAGCATAAAAATTTTGAAAATGCCAGTAAAGTGCTGAAAGTTGCAGATATTCATGAAAATGACATCAGACTGTGAAATCAACTATCCTGAGCCACTTTTCTGAAGAAAATCTTTGAAACTATGTGGATTTCACAAAATCCACTTTTGGCCTCCTCTCTGCCGGAAACGCACTTTAAGAGCATAAAAAATTGAAAATGCCAGTAAAGTGCTGAAAGTTGCAGATATTCATGAAAATGACATCAGACTGTGAAATCAACTATCCTGAGCCACTTTTCTGAAGAAAATCTTTGAAACTATGTGGATTTCACAAAATCCACTTTTGGCCTCCTCTCTGCCGGAAACGCACTTTAAGAGCATAACAATTTTGAAAATGCCAGTAAAGTGCTGAAAGTTGCAGATATTCATGAAAATGACATCAGACTGTGAAATCAACTATCCTGAGCCACTTTTCTGAAGAAAATCTTTGAAACTATGTGGATTTCACAAAATCCACTTTTGGCCTCCTCTCTGCCTGAAACGCACTTTAAGAGCATAAAAAATTGAAAATGCCAGTAAAGTGCTGAAAGTTGCAGATATTCATGAAAATGACATCAGACTGTGAAATCAACTATCCTGAGCCACTTTTCTGAAGAAAATCTTTGAAACTATGTTTACTTTCACAAAATCCACTTTTGGCCTCCTCTCTGCCTGAAACGCACTTTAAGAGCATAACAAATTGAAAATGCCAGTAAAGTGCTGAAAGTTGCAGATATTCATGAAAATGACATCAGACTGTGAAATCAACTATCCTGAGCCACTTTTCTGAAGAACATCTTTGAAACTATGTGGATTTCACAAAATCCACTTTTGGCCTCCTCTCTGCCTGAAACGCACTTTAAGAGCATAAAAAATTGAAAATGCCAGTAAAGTGCTGAAAGTTGCAGATATTCATGAAAATGACATCAGACTGTGAAATCAACTATCCTGAGCCACTTTTCTGAAGAAAATCTTTGAAACTATGTGGATTTCACAAAATCCACTTTTGGCCTCCTCTCTGCCTGAAACGCACTTTAAGAGCATAAAAATTTTGAAAATGCCAGTAAAGTGCTGAAAGTTGCAGATATTCATGAAAATGACATCAGACTGTGAAATCAACTATCCTGAGCCACTTTTCTGAAGAAAATCTTTGAAACTATGTGGATTTCACAAAATCCACTTTTGGCCTCCTCTCTGCCTGAAACGCACTTTAAGAGCATAAAAATTTTGAAAATGCCAGTAAAGTGCTGAAAGTTGCAGATATTCATGAAAATGACATCAGACTGTGAAATCAACTATCCTGAGCCACTTTTCTGAAGAAAATCTTTGAAACTATGTGGATTTCACAAAATCCACTTTTGGCCTCCTCTCTGCCTGAAACGCACTTTAAGAGCATAAAAATTTTGAAAATGCCAGTAAAGTGCTGAAAGTTGCAGATATTCATGAAAATGACATCAGACTGTGAAATCAACTATCCTGAGCCACTTTTCTGAAGAAAATCTTTGAAACTATGTGGATTTCACAAAATCCACTTTTGGCCTCCTCTCTGCCTGAAACGCACTTTAAGAGCATAAAAATTTTGAAAATGCCAGTAAAGTGCTGAAAGTTGCAGATATTCATGAAAATGACATCAGACTGTGAAATCAACTATCCTGAGCCACTTTTCTGAAGAAAATCTTTGAAACTATGTGGATTTCACAAAATCCACTTTTGGCCTCCTCTCTGCCTGAAACGCACTTTAAGAGCATAAAAATTTTGAAAATGCCAGTAAAGTGCTGAAAGTTGCAGATATTCATGAAAATGACATCAGACTGTGAAATCAACTATCCTGAGCCACTTTTCTGAAGAAAATCTTTGAAACTATGTGGATTTCACAAAATCCACTTTTGGCCTCCTCTCTGCCTGAAACGCACTTTAAGAGCATAAAAATTTTGAAAATGCCAGTAAAGTGCTGAAAGTTGCAGATATTCATGAAAATGACATCAGACTGTGAAATCAACTATCCTGAGCCACTTTTCTGAAGAAAATCTTTGAAACTATGTGGATTTCACAAAATCCACTTTTGGCCTCCTCTCTGCCTGAAACGCACTTTAAGAGCATAAAAAATTGAAAATGCCAGTAAAGTGCTGAAAGTTGCAGATATTCATGAAAATGACATCAGACTGTGAAATCAACTATCCTGAGCCACTTTTCTGAAGAAAATCTTTGAAACTATGTGGATTTCACAAAATCCACTTTTGGCCTCCTCTCTGCCTGAAACGCACTTTAAGAGCATAAAAAATTGAAAATGCCAGTAAAGTGCTGAAAGTTAGGGTTAGGGTTAGGGTTAGGGTTAGGGTCAGGGTCAGGGTCAGGGTCAGGGTCAGGGTTAGGGGTTAGGGGTTAGGGTTAGGGTTAGGGTTAGGGTTAGGGTTAGGGTCAGGGTCAGGGTCAGGGTCAGGGTCAGGGTTAGGGGTTAGGGTTAGGGTTAGGGTTAGGGTTAGGGTTAGGGGTTAGGGTTAGGGTTAGGGTTAGGGTTAGGGTTAGGGGATTGTGATAACTATGCTGGAAGCCAGCATAGCTATCTGTGCACTGTCCATCGCCGTCTCAGCCCCCGAAGCACCTACCTCTCATTCAAGCCCTTAGGCTGTCTTGTATCCAGTCTGGCAATCCAGATCCTTTCAGCCCTTTTCCTCTGGGCGATGTTCCACCTGGGGTTACACTCAATGACAGTCGTTAAAACAGATTTCCATTCATGTAATAAAAAGTGTTTCACCAAAGGTGTCTCCATCTTTTTCCTCTTCAGTATATTGTGTTTGTGTTGAATGAAACGAATAGATATGGTGTTGCCTGTTTCACCCACATACTGTAAACCACACTTTTTACAAGAAATCAGATATATACAATTTTTTGACTTCAGACTGCCCCGGGTCATTGTCTGAAAGACCTCTTTTGTGTATCGATTAGTGAACCAGTTTTGGTGTTTAAAATACTGGCCCTGTACTCTGGATTTAGGATCCGAGAGGGGTTTAATCTTCGCTTTTACCAGGAGATCCTGTAAATTCTTATTTTTCCTGAATGCAGCAATGACACTATAGTTTTGTAATGTTGAGGTTCCTGTAATATGTTTGTGAAAGTTCCTCCTACTTTCTCTAATCAGTTCAACCGTTGACGGGGAAAATGTCGTCACAAATGGAAGGTTACAAGTTACTGCTGGTACTTTAGTTTGCTGAAATGACCTCCTGCATTTTCTAAGAAAGGTCCTAGAGTACCCCCTGGTGGACAAAGCTCGAAACAACACTCTAACTGCTGAACTAAAATCCTCTTCTTCAGTGCAAATTCTGTGGAATCTCAACAGCTGCGACTTAATCAGGCCTGCATAGGTGTGTTTTGGGTGGAAACTGGTTTTGTGGAGCAGAGCGTGTGTGTCTGTCTCCTTAAAAAATACTTTAATCGCTAGTGTGTGAGTCTCCTGGAACCTTTCATTCTTAAAAGTGGTGGTGTCTAGGAAATCAACCGAATTCAAACTGCTGGTGGATTTTAGCTTGATTGATTCACTGTGATTATTAAGCGTCTTCAGAAAGATGTCAAAATCCTCTCTCGAGTGGGGCCACACCCCCCAGATGTCATCTAAAAATCTGTAATAGTACAGAGGTTTTTTAGGACATATCTTCAGAGCCGACGCCTCCCATTCCGCCATGAAGATATTTGCATATGCGGGAGCAAATTTCTTCCCCATAGCTGTACCTTTAATTTGAAGGAAGTATTCTCCATTAAATGTGAAATCATTTTTGGTCAAATTAATCTCTAATAACTGTAATAATTCTTTTTCTGGTCTTTTTTTGTTTGGGTGTTTTCGAAATACATTTTTTATGGCCTGCATGCCTTCTTTGAAGTCAATGTTAGTATACAGACTGTCTATGTCAATCGTGAATAGAATAGAGTTGTCAGGAATGTGTAGTTTTTTCACTATGTTGACAAAGTGGTACGTGTCCTTTATATAACTAGGATGTGTGGTCGAGAGAGGATTGAGGAAGTAATCCAGGTACTCTGCAGTGCAATATGTTTCACTGCTGCAGTCAGACACGATGGGTCTACCTGGAGGGATTTCATGTGGCTTGCTCCACTTGTTTGGATCCTTGTGGATTTTAGGCAGCATGTAGAACAATCTGGCTCTGGGTTCCGAGCTGCCCAATAAATAATATTTCTGTTTTGCCTTGATGAATCTTTTCTCATAAAGAGTTTGAATGATTTTGTTCATAATAGGAATAGTCTCTGGATAAATAGGTTTGGTCAATTTAGTGTAATATTTGGGGTCGTGAAGTTGTCGATAACCCTCCCATACATATTGTTCTCTGTCCATAATGACCATAGCACTGCCCTTGTCAGCTGGCTTGATAATGATATGTTTATTACTGTTCAGTTCTGTCAGTGCTCTTACCTCTTCAGTACTCAGGTTGGGTGATACACAATGAACCTTAAACTCAGTATCCAAATACTTCAGGTCCTCCTTGATGAGAGCAGTGATTTCACTGGGTGTTTGTCCCTGGGGGGGAGTCCAGGTTGATTTCTGCATGAAAGGCAGTGCTTCAGAGTCTCCTGCATGTTCATAATAAGCTGCCAGTTTCAACTTCCTGTGATACTGTTGAGTATCGTAACGGCTTTGCTCCTTAATGTCTTTGTTTGTGCCCTTTGTGGGGATAAAGTTCAGTCCTTTCTTCAGCAGAGAAAATTGTGGTGCCGTTAACTTAAAGTTTTTTGTTAAATTAATAACAGTCTTATCCCCCTCCTGTGGAGGCAGGTTTATGGGGCCAAGTAGTTTAAGTGAGTGCACCAGTGGTCCAGCATGCGCTGAGCTGTGTCAGGAGTCCAGTGCACGTTATCTGGTCCTGTTGTAAAGTCAGTGCTGGGTAGAGCCGGAATGAACTCACCTAGCTCAGAGATGTACGCGTTCAGCTGTGTGAGACGCACTATCTCTCTCGTTGGAAGACTGGGGGAGAAATTGACCTGCGGAACGAAGATTTCAGTCCATGGAAACTTCTCTTTAGCCAGCCTCAGTGCTCCCTGCAGCTGTTTGATGGCTGTCTCTTTAGTCTTCTGGACTCGGCTGTTAAAGCCAAAGGCCAGGATGATTTTTTCCACTGTAGTCGTGGAGGTAGCTTTGTTCAGTAGCTCTTCTGCGTTTCTGAATGTGGCACCTGGAAAAGCATCAATCTGCAGATGTGGGTTGTTGTGTGGTGGGAATCTGCTGGTATTTGAATCTCCCATGATTAGCCATTTTTTACCAATCGTGAGACTCCAATCCTGCCCCTTTCTTAAGGTGGTGAGGTGTCTCGTAGGTCGGTGTAGCATCAGTGATCCTGGTGTGTTGACCGTCTCTCCTGGAATCGCATCCAGTCGGGTCTGCACCGCTGTTTGGAGACTGCCGGTCCTGCTGGTGGTCGGTCTGCTGTACTGCACGCTGTCTGGAACCGGAGAGGGCGGCTCTCCGACCTCCTCCTCCCCTGGTGAATCCAGCTCCAGCTGTGAACGCTCCCTGATGGAGCTCGTTATGTGAGCCACACAGCCATTGTGGTGTGGGGGGGTCCCCAGAAGAAGCCGGGGGGCCGAGGGGGCTTTCCGTGGAAATAGTCTTATTTGTCTTTGTGGTTGTGAGTGGAGCTGGCGAGGAGTCTGTGTAGGTGGAATTGTGTTTTGTGTGCTCTCACTGTGTTGTGAAAGGGGCCAAATGTTTGACAGGGGCACAGCAGTCATGTCCAGAGCCCTCTCAGTCACCTGTGTTAGGCTGGCTGCAGGTCTAATCAGGGCCTGTGTTCCCTGGAAAGATGGGATCCCCCTGTGTGGTGGTGTAACGGGCGTGAGGGGGACCGTGTTGGTTGGTGCTCTATGTACCACTGCCGTAACCGAGTGTGTGACGTCAGCCACTGACGTCTCTGTAGCTCCGTGGGGTCGAGGCTGTAGCTCCGGGTGCAACACGCCTGCTGCAGCTGCAGCAGTCGGTGGAGGACGATCCTCTGAGTGAAACATCAGCAGTGTCTCCTCAATGACACTTTTAGCCTCGGTAAGTGTGTCTGGTGCTAATCTGCTGCCGAAATTTCTCTTCGCCCAGGCTGCGGCTACTTCAAAGGGACCGCTCCAATCTTGCGGTGAGAGTTTATAGAGTTTTTCTATTTCACTCTTTATCACGTTTTCATAATGATCCTTCAGTATAGTCAGTGTGGTATGGGCCCAATTTTTAGCATTTCCTTCTATTAGCATCTGGGTGTCGGCACTCGGTACCGCGGGCTTAATTAGTGTGGATAGCTGCTCAATCATTCTGTTAATTGTACGGGGAGGCTGCTCTGCACTCACATTTATGAAATGATGCGCTGTTTTAATCACTCTGTGTAGAATGCGGCATTTAAGACCAAAGTCCGGATCTTCAGATCGGGGCCGATCCTGCTCAACCTCATTCCACCGAAGCTGCGGCTGACCCGTGTTGTGTGTGTGGTCGATCTTACGTTTTTTTCGTTGTCTGTTGGACCCGGCCGGTCTCTGGACGGTCCTGCGGTCCACGAAAAGTGTCCTATAACCCAGTTCTCTGTCATTATAGTTGCGGCGCCGAGAGGAGCGGTCCCCGTCGGGCCCGAGTCCGGTCCTCGTGACAGACGCATAGGTCCTGTGGCGGCTATCGGCTGGATCCCTGCGCGAGTCGTCAGCTGGACGCCCGCTGCGGCCTGATGGATCCCTCCGGTGGAAGTCTGGTGGACCCCTGCGAGGGCTGTCTGCCTGATACCTGCGGCGGTCATCTGACGGATCCCTCCGGTGCCCGTCCGCTGGGTACCTGCGGCTGCGGTCGTCTGTTGGATACCACCTGTGGCCGTATGAAGGGTCCCGTCGTCGGCGAGGGGACATCGGTCTGGTGGGTGACCTCGGGCGTTGGTTCCGCTGTCGACGGCCTCTCCCGCGGTCGACAACCGTCCACTCCTCCCCACGGTCACGGCCGTGGAACATGGTGCGGCTAGGTTAGCTTAGCTTAGCCTCGTTAGCATTTGGTTCAGAAAAAAGTCCACAAAAGTTGTTTTTACCTTTTATTTTCTGTTCGATAAATAATCATGTGAACAAGTAAATTAATCGCGACGTTTCGGTTCTAATAAGAACCTTCTTCAGGCTACTTGTTCTATCTAAAAAAAACTTTATAGTTGCGGAACAATGTCGGACGCTGTCGTAGCATCGGAACTGTTGTAGAAAAGGGGGGATGGGGAGGAGCTGTGGCGCTAAGTTTCAATGGGATTGCGCGCGTATAGGGCGCGGCCCTTTTGTTCCAAGAACCAATCAGCAGGCCCTCTGACCGAGCAGGGTACCAAAGTGTATTATCCATCACCAGATGTATAATGGAGATGTATAATGGAGATGTATAATGGAGATGTATAACGGAGGATCACTTCCGGCGCCGCACGAGTGGCTGCTTTTTACAGTAGCTCCTGCTCACTACTTAGCTTTCTTATATTATGTTACTTTTTGTTACTTCTTTCGCTTCTTTTTAGCTACCGTTCTTAATCGGTGCATTATGGCAGCTAGACACGTCGAGCTTGTCGTGGTCTATCTGCTGTTTATTGCAATTTGCACCTCCGTGTCTGGGGATCCAGCGTGCAGCCATGGACTAACGTTAGTTGTTTACGCTAGGGACCAGCTGTTAGCATTCCGGGACACGGCGGTGCTACCTGACGAGAGACCCGCTGTTCCCCGCGAGCTGAGGAGGAAGAAACGGGGATGCCGTACGGGCGCGGAACGTCGCGCCAGGAGAAGACGCTACACACCCGTCCTCCCCTCCATCATCATGGGAAACGTGAGGTCTCTGCCCAACAAGATGGACGAGCTAGCGGCGCTAACTCGCCATCAGAGGGAATACCGGGAGTCTAGCCTCATGGTGTTTACGGAGACGTGGCTAACCGAGCTAAACCCGGACACGCACGCTACTCTAGACGGGTTCCGCATCATACGGGCGGACAGGACAACGGAGAGCGGTAAGAGGAAGGGAGGAGGCCTGGCAGTGTTTGTTAATGATAGATGGTGTAACTCTGGGCACATCACTGTTAAGGAGCAGACCTGCACAGCGGACATTGAACTGTTAGCGGTTAGCATGAGGCCACACTATCTGCCTAGGGAATTTTCGCACGTTATTATGGTGGCTGCGTATATCCCCCCCTCTGCTGACGCGGAAGCGGCCTGTGACGTCATCCACTCGGCGACAAGCAGGCTGTTGACACAACACCCCAATGCCCTCCTCCTTCTCTCTGGGGACTTTAATCATGCCCCTCCATCCTCCACTCTGCCCACATTCACCCAGTATGTCAAATGCCACACCAGAGACAATAAAACACTGGACCTTCTTTATGCCAACACCAAGGAGGCATACATATCATCACCTCTCCCTCCCCTGGGCAGATCTGACCACAACCTGGTGCACCTCCTGCCTGTGTACACAACTCTTGCACAGAAGCAGCCAGCTGTGACCCGCACAGTTAGACGATGGACCGATGGAGCCGAGGAGGCTCTGAAGGACTGTTTTGAGACAACTGTGTGGGAGGTATTTAGTGATGCCCATGGGGAAGACATCGACGGTCTCACCGACTGCATCACGGACTATATTAACTTCTGTGTTGAGAACACCGTACCCACCAGGACTGTACGGTGTTTCTCAAATGGCAAACCCTGGATCTCTCCGGAGATAAAGGCCCTCCTCAAGGAGAAGAAGAGGGTTTTTAGATCTGGCAACAAAGAGGAGCTGAGGACTGTGCAGAGGGAGCTGAGGATGAAGATCAGGGAGGGGAAAGATGTCTACAGGATGAGGATGGAGGACCAGCTGCAGCAGAATAACACCGCCGGGGTCTGGAAGGGCCTCAAGGCGATTTCTGGGTTCAAGGGGCCCAACCAACAGCCTGAGGGGGACCAAAAGTGGGTGAATGAGCTGAACTTATTTTTTAACAGATTTGACCAGCCATCCACCCCTCCCCCCACCCAGACCTCCCTGCTGCTGCAACCCCCATCATCTGCATCCACTGTGGATCATTACCCCCTTCCCACAGCACTCGGCTCCCCTCCACACCTCTCACACCCAGCACCCTACGACCAGCAACCCACCCCCACTCCAACACACAGCACCCCACCCCCCAGAGTGTCCCTCAACCAAGTGAGGAATGAACTGAGGAGGATCAAGGCGAGGAAGGCCACGGGTCCAGACGGCATCAGCTCAAGGCTCCTCAAATCCTGCGCAGACCAGCTGTGCGGGATAGCGGAGCACATATTCAACTTGAGCTTGAGGCTGGGGAAAGTACCACAGCTATGGAAGACATCCTGCGTGGTACCGGTACCAAAGAACCCGCGGCCCAAGGACCTCAACAGCTACAGGCCGGTGGCGTTGACATCCCACCTGATGAAGACCCTGGAGAGGCTGGTCCTTGCCCATCTCCGCCCTCTGGTGAGTTCATCCCTGGACCCACTTCAGTTCGCCTACCAGTCCGGCATCGGGGTGGATGACGCCGTCATCTTCCTGCTGCAGAGATGCCTCTCTCACCTGGAAAAGGCTGGAAGCACTGTGAGAGTCATGTTCTACGACTTCTCCAGTGCCTTCAACACCATCCAGCCTTTGCTTCTGAGGGACAAGCTGGAGCAGACCGGGGTGGACCACCACCTCACTGCATGGATCCTGGACTACCTCACCAACCGTCCACAGTATGTGCGGATACGGGAGTGTGAGTCAGATCGGGTGTCCTGCAGCACAGGGGCCCCACAGGGAACCGTTCTAGCTCCATTCCTCTTCTCCATTTACACCTCGGACTTCAAACATAACTCTGCAAACTGCCACCTGCAAAAGTTCTCTGACGACTCTGCAATTGTCGGCCTCATCTCCGCCGATGATGACAGAGAATACAGGGAACTAAACCAGGACTTTTTAGGATGGTGCCAGCGGAACCGCCTCCACATCAACTCCAGCAAGACCAAGGAGCTGGTGGTGGACTTCCGCCGGGGTAAACGCCCTCCTCCGACACCGGTGAGCATCCAGGGACTGGACATTGAGGTCGTGAAGTCGTATAAGTACCTGGGTGTTCACTTGAACAATAAACTGGACTGGACTGACCACGCTCACGCTCTTTATAAAAAAGGACAGAGCAGACTCTTTCTGCTGAGGAGACTGAGGTCTTTTGGGGTGCAGGGAGCACTCCTGAAGACCTTCTTCGACTCCGTGGTGGCATCAGCCATCTTCTATGGAGTGGTCTTCTGGAACAGCAGCATCGCGGCAGCTGACAGGAGGAGACTGGACAAACTGGTGAGGAAGGCCAGCAGCGTGCTGGGATGTCCACTGGATACTGTGGAGGTGGTGGGAGACAGGAGGATGATGGCGAAGCTCTCATCCCTGATGAGCCACGCTTCCCACCCCATGCAGGACACTCTGGCAGCTCTGCACAGCTCCTTCAGTCACCGGCTGATTCACCCCCGGTGTCTGAGGGAGAGGTACCGCAAGTCCTTTCTCCCCGCTGCTGTCAGGCTGCACAACAAACTGCTCTCGGTGGACAACTAACACTTGAACACTTGAACACGAACACTTTGCACACACTGAACACTTTGCACACTCTGAACACTTTGCACACTCTGAACACTTTAATTCATTCACCTGGTGCAATACCTTATCTAATCCGTGCAATATCCAATACGTTTAAGTATTTACCTGATCCGCCTGTATATTCTGTATATTCTGTATATTCTGTATATACTGGCATATTTAGTATATCTAATACTCTTCTTACTGTCTTATTTTATTACTGTTCTACTGTTTACTGTTTAGTTTATTATATTACTTGATTTTATCTTGATTTTTATTACTTGTGAGCAATGCTGCTGTAATCCTGTAATTTCCCCACTGAGGGACTAATAAAGGATTATCTTATCTTATCTTATCTTATCTTATCTTATGTAACCACACTCTGTCCCAGGCCCCATTTTGTACCAATAAACATAATAATATTCCCTGGAGTTACATTCTGTTGAACTGGTTACTGGTGTTGTATTCATAAACTACCGACTGCGGCTTCAGAAATCCTGTTGCATGAGCTGTTAGAATACACACAATTCTTTGCATATGCATACACTTTAAACATTTCACCGTGGCATGTTTGATGCCTAACTGATTGTCCAGTGAGATCTGATGAGTCTGTTATGTGCACTCCTTCAAATGAACCCAATTATTATACACATATGCATACACTTTAAACATTACATCGTGGCCTGTTTGATGCCTAACTGATTGTCCAGTGAGATCTGATGAGTCTGTTATGTGCACTCATTCAAATGAACCCAATTATTATACACATATGCATACACTTTAAACATTACATCGTGGCCTATTTGATGCCTAACTGATTGTCCAGTGAGATCTGATGAGTCTGTTATGTGCACTCATTCAAATGAACCCAATTATTATACACATATGCATACACTTTAAACATTACATCGTGGCCTGTTTGATGCCTAACTGATTGTCCAGTGAGATCTGATGAGTCTGTTATGTGCACTCATTCAAATGAACCCAATTATTATACACATATGCATACCCTTTAAACATTACATCGTGGCCTGTTTGATGCCTAACTGATTGTCCAGTGAGATCCGATGAATCCTGTGGTTTGAGAAGTGATATCATATGAACTGTTTCAACCCCCAACCCTGTATATACACACATAATGTATATATACATATGGATGCTCAAGTGAGTTCTCTTCCATGTAGTACTGAGTACCTAATTAGGCTTGGTCAGACATTCTACATGACCGTTATGAACCCCTTACATATATGCCCATGCCTTTATACATATACACAAACACCTGCATACATGCCCTTATATACATATACATATACATATATATATATATAGAAAATTGCATATACACCCATACACTCGTACATATACACTGTTATTTATTTGCTTTAGGCATCCAATTGTGTCCTATAGGTTGGGTTTAGGCGCGCCCTCCGAGTGGTGTTATGTTTAGGCGGGGAGTCAAATGGTTATGTTTAGGCAGGTGGGGTCCAATGGTTATGTTTAGGCGGGGGTCAAATGGTTGTGTTTAGGCGGGGGATCAAATGGTTATGCTTAGGCGGGGAGAATGAGTGGTTGAGATTAGGATAAGAGAGCCGGGCAGACTGCATGAGAGGAGCAGAGCAACGGAGACGTGAGGCGGGAGGCACGGGCTGGTTAGGTGTTAGGGGATTGTGATAACTATGCTGGAAGCCAGCATAGCTATCTGTGCACTGTCCATCGCCGTCTCAGCCCCCGAAGCACCTACCTCTCATTCAAGCCCTTAGGCTGTCTTGTATCCAGTCTGGCAATCCAGATCCTTTCAGCCCTTTTCCTCTGGGCGATGTTCCACCTGGGGTTACACTCAATGACAGTCGTTAAAACAGATTTCCATTCATGTAATAAAAAGTGTTTCACCAAAGGTGTCTCCATCTTTTTCCTCTTCAGTATATTGTGTTTGTGTTGAATGAAACGAATAGATATGGTGTTGCCTGTTTCACCCACATACTGTAAACCACACTTTTTACAAGAAATCAGATATATACAATTTTTTGACTTCAGACTGCCCCGGGTCATTGTCTGAAAGACCTCTTTTGTGTATCGATTAGTGAACCAGTTTTGGTGTTTAAAATACTGGCCCTGTACTCTGGATTTAGGATCCGAGAGGGGTTTAATCTTCGCTTTTACCAGGAGATCCTGTAAATTCTTATTTTTCCTGAATGCAGCAATGACACTATAGTTTTGTAATGTTGAGGTTCCTGTAATATGTTTGTGAAAGTTCCTCCTACTTTCTCTAATCAGTTCAACCGTTGACGGGGAAAATGTCGTCACAAATGGAAGGTTACAAGTTACTGCTGGTACTTTAGTTTGCTGAAATGACCTCCTGCATTTTCTAAGAAAGGTCCTAGAGTACCCCCTGGTGGACAAAGCTCGAAACAACACTCTAACTGCTGAACTAAAATCCTCTTCTTCAGTGCAAATTCTGTGGAATCTCAACAGCTGCGACTTAATCAGGCCTGCATAGGTGTGTTTTGGGTGGAAACTGGTTTTGTGGAGCAGAGCGTGTGTGTCTGTCTCCTTAAAAAATACTTTAATCGCTAGTGTGTGAGTCTCCTGGAACCTTTCATTCTTAAAAGTGGTGGTGTCTAGGAAATCAACCGAATTCAAACTGCTGGTGGATTTTAGCTTGATTGATTCACTGTGATTATTAAGCGTCTTCAGAAAGATGTCAAAATCCTCTCTCGAGTGGGGCCACACCCCCCAGATGTCATCTAAAAATCTGTAATAGTACAGAGGTTTTTTAGGACATATCTTCAGAGCCGACGCCTCCCATTCCGCCATGAAGATATTTGCATATGCGGGAGCAAATTTCTTCCCCATAGCTGTACCTTTAATTTGAAGGAAGTATTCTCCATTAAATGTGAAATCATTTTTGGTCAAATTAATCTCTAATAACTGTAATAATTCTTTTTCTGGTCTTTTTTTGTTTGGGTGTTTTCGAAATACATTTTTTATGGCCTGCATGCCTTCTTTGAAGTCAATGTTAGTATACAGACTGTCTATGTCAATCGTGAATAGAATAGAGTTGTCAGGAATGTGTAGTTTTTTCACTATGTTGACAAAGTGGTACGTGTCCTTTATATAACTAGGATGTGTGGTCGAGAGAGGATTGAGGAAGTAATCCAGGTACTCTGCAGTGCAATATGTTTCACTGCTGCAGTCAGACACGATGGGTCTACCTGGAGGGATTTCATGTGGCTTGCTCCACTTGTTTGGATCCTTGTGGATTTTAGGCAGCATGTAGAACAATCTGGCTCTGGGTTCCGAGCTGCCCAATAAATAATATTTCTGTTTTGCCTTGATGAATCTTTTCTCATAAAGAGTTTGAATGATTTTGTTCATAATAGGAATAGTCTCTGGATAAATAGGTTTGGTCAATTTAGTGTAATATTTGGGGTCGTGAAGTTGTCGATAACCCTCCCATACATATTGTTCTCTGTCCATAATGACCATAGCACTGCCCTTGTCAGCTGGCTTGATAATGATATGTTTATTACTGTTCAGTTCTGTCAGTGCTCTTACCTCTTCAGTACTCAGGTTGGGTGATACACAATGAACCTTAAACTCAGTATCCAAATACTTCAGGTCCTCCTTGATGAGAGCAGTGATTTCACTGGGTGTTTGTCCCTGGGGGGGAGTCCAGGTTGATTTCTGCATGAAAGGCAGTGCTTCAGAGTCTCCTGCATGTTCATAATAAGCTGCCAGTTTCAACTTCCTGTGATACTGTTGAGTATCGTAACGGCTTTGCTCCTTAATGTCTTTGTTTGTGCCCTTTGTGGGGATAAAGTTCAGTCCTTTCTTCAGCAGAGAAAATTGTGGTGCCGTTAACTTAAAGTTTTTTGTTAAATTAATAACAGTCTTATCCCCCTCCTGTGGAGGCAGGTTTATGGGGCCAAGTAGTTTAAGTGAGTGCACCAGTGGTCCAGCATGCGCTGAGCTGTGTCAGGAGTCCAGTGCACGTTATCTGGTCCTGTTGTAAAGTCAGTGCTGGGTAGAGCCGGAATGAACTCACCTAGCTCAGAGATGTACGCGTTCAGCTGTGTGAGACGCACTATCTCTCTCGTTGGAAGACTGGGGGAGAAATTGACCTGCGGAACGAAGATTTCAGTCCATGGAAACTTCTCTTTAGCCAGCCTCAGTGCTCCCTGCAGCTGTTTGATGGCTGTCTCTTTAGTCTTCTGGACTCGGCTGTTAAAGCCAAAGGCCAGGATGATTTTTTCCACTGTAGTCGTGGAGGTAGCTTTGTTCAGTAGCTCTTCTGCGTTTCTGAATGTGGCACCTGGAAAAGCATCAATCTGCAGATGTGGGTTGTTGTGTGGTGGGAATCTGCTGGTATTTGAATCTCCCATGATTAGCCATTTTTTACCAATCGTGAGACTCCAATCCTGCCCCTTTCTTAAGGTGGTGAGGTGTCTCGTAGGTCGGTGTAGCATCAGTGATCCTGGTGTGTTGACCGTCTCTCCTGGAATCGCATCCAGTCGGGTCTGCACCGCTGTTTGGAGACTGCCGGTCCTGCTGGTGGTCGGTCTGCTGTACTGCACGCTGTCTGGAACCGGAGAGGGCGGCTCTCCGACCTCCTCCTCCCCTGGTGAATCCAGCTCCAGCTGTGAACGCTCCCTGATGGAGCTCGTTATGTGAGCCACACAGCCATTGTGGTGTGGGGGGGTCCCCAGAAGAAGCCGGGGGGCCGAGGGGGCTTTCCGTGGAAATAGTCTTATTTGTCTTTGTGGTTGTGAGTGGAGCTGGCGAGGAGTCTGTGTAGGTGGAATTGTGTTTTGTGTGCTCTCAGTGTGTTGTGAAAGGGGCCAAATGTTTGACAGGGGCACAGCAGTCATGTCCAGAGCCCTCTCAGTCACCTGTGTTAGGCTGGCTGCAGGTCTAATCAGGGCCTGTGTTCCCTGGAAAGATGGGATCCCCCTGTGTGGTGGTGTAACGGGCGTGAGGGGGACCGTGTTGGTTGGTGCTCTATGTACCACTGCCGTAACCGAGTGTGTGACGTCAGCCACTGACGTCTCTGTAGCTCCGTGGGGTCGAGGCTGTAGCTCCGGGTGCAACACGCCTGCTGCAGCTGCAGCAGTCGGTGGAGGACGATCCTCTGAGTGAAACATCAGCAGTGTCTCCTCAATGACACTTTTAGCCTCGGTAAGTGTGTCTGGTGCTAATCTGCTGCCGAAATTTCTCTTCGCCCAGGCTGCGGCTACTTCAAAGGGACCGCTCCAATCTTGCGGTGAGAGTTTATAGAGTTTTTCTATTTCACTCTTTATCACGTTTTCATAATGATCCTTCAGTATAGTCAGTGTGGTATGGGCCCAATTTTTAGCATTTCCTTCTATTAGCATCTGGGTGTCGGCACTCGGTACCGCGGGCTTAATTAGTGTGGATAGCTGCTCAATCATTCTGTTAATTGTACGGGGAGGCTGCTCTGCACTCACATTTATGAAATGATGCGCTGTTTTAATCACTCTGTGTAGAATGCGGCATTTAAGACCAAAGTCCGGATCTTCAGATCGGGGCCGATCCTGCTCAACCTCATTCCACCGAAGCTGCGGCTGACCCGTGTTGTGTGTGTGGTCGATCTTACGTTTTTTTCGTTGTCTGTTGGACCCGGCCGGTCTCTGGACGGTCCTGCGGTCCACGAAAAGTGTCCTATAACCCAGTTCTCTGTCATTATAGTTGCGGCGCCGAGAGGAGCGGTCCCCGTCGGGCCCGAGTCCGGTCCTCGTGACAGACGCATAGGTCCTGTGGCGGCTATCGGCTGGATCCCTGCGCGAGTCGTCAGCTGGACGCCCGCTGCGGCCTGATGGATCCCTCCGGTGGAAGTCTGGTGGACCCCTGCGAGGGCTGTCTGCCTGATACCTGCGGCGGTCATCTGACGGATCCCTCCGGTGCCCGTCCGCTGGGTACCTGCGGCTGCGGTCGTCTGTTGGATACCACCTGTGGCCGTATGAAGGGTCCCGTCGTCGGCGAGGGGACATCGGTCTGGTGGGTGACCTCGGGCGTTGGTTCCGCTGTCGACGGCCTCTCCCGCGGTCGACAACCGTCGGACAACCGTCCACTCCTCCCCACGGTCACGGCCGTGGAACATGGTGCGGCTAGGTTAGCTTAGCTTAGCCTCGTTAGCATTTGGTTCAGAAAAAAGTCCACAAAAGTTGTTTTTACCTTTTATTTTCTGTTCGATAAATAATCATGTGAACAAGTAAATTAATCGCGACGTTTCGGTTCTAATAAGAACCTTCTTCAGGCTACTTGTTCTATCTAAAAAAAACTTTATAGTTGCGGAACAATGTCGGACGCTGTCGTAGCATCGGAACTGTTGTAGAAAAGGGGGGATGGGGAGGAGCTGTGGCGCTAAGTTTCAATGGGATTGCGCGCGTATAGGGCGCGGCCCTTTTGTTCCAAGAACCAATCAGCAGGCCCTCTGACCGAGCAGGGTACCAAAGTGTATTATCCATCACCAGATGTAACCACACTCTGTCCCAGGCCCCATTTTGTACCAATAAACATAATAATATTCCCTGGAGTTACATTCTGTTGAACTGGTTACTGGTGTTGTATTCATAAACTACCGACTGCGGCTTCAGAAATCCTGTTGCATGAGCTGTTAGAATACACACAATTCTTTGCATATGCATACACTTTAAACATTTCACCGTGGCATGTTTGATGCCTAACTGATTGTCCAGTGAGATCTGATGAGTCTGTTATGTGCACTCCTTCAAATGAACCCAATTATTATACACATATGCATACACTTTAAACATTACATCGTGGCCTGTTTGATGCCTAACTGATTGTCCAGTGAGATCTGATGAGTCTGTTATGTGCACTCATTCAAATGAACCCAATTATTATACACATATGCATACACTTTAAACATTACATCGTGGCCTATTTGATGCCTAACTGATTGTCCAGTGAGATCTGATGAGTCTGTTATGTGCACTCATTCAAATGAACCCAATTATTATACACATATGCATACACTTTAAACATTACATCGTGGCCTGTTTGATGCCTAACTGATTGTCCAGTGAGATCTGATGAGTCTGTTATGTGCACTCATTCAAATGAACCCAATTATTATACACATATGCATACCCTTTAAACATTACATCGTGGCCTGTTTGATGCCTAACTGATTGTCCAGTGAGATCCGATGAATCCTGTGGTTTGAGAAGTGATATCATATGAACTGTTTCAACCCCCAACCCTGTATATACACACATAATGTATATATACATATGGATGCTCAAGTGAGTTCTCTTCCATGTAGTACTGAGTACCTAATTAGGCTTGGTCAGACATTCTACATGACCGTTATGAACCCCTTACATATATGCCCATGCCTTTATACATATACACAAACACCTGCATACATGCCCTTATATACATATACATATACATATATATATATATAGAAAATTGCATATACACCCATACACTCGTACATATACACTGTTATTTATTTGCTTTAGGCATCCAATTGTGTCCTATAGGTTGGGTTTAGGCGCGCCCTCCGAGTGGTGTTATGTTTAGGCGGGGAGTCAAATGGTTATGTTTAGGCAGGTGGGGTCCAATGGTTATGTTTAGGCGGGGGTCAAATGGTTGTGTTTAGGCGGGGGATCAAATGGTTATGCTTAGGCGGGGAGAATGAGTGGTTGAGATTAGGATAAGAGAGCCGGGCAGACTGCATGAGAGGAGCAGAGCAACGGAGACGTGAGGCGGGAGGCACGGGCTGGTTAGGTGTTAGGGGATTGTGATAACTATGCTGGAAGCCAGCATAGCTATCTGTGCACTGTCCATCGCCGTCTCAGCCCCCGAAGCACCTACCTCTCATTCAAGCCCTTAGGCTGTCTTGTATCCAGTCTGGCAATCCAGATCCTTTCAGCCCTTTTCCTCTGGGCGATGTTCCACCTGGGGTTACACTCAATGACAGTCGTTAAAACAGATTTCCATTCATGTAATAAAAAGTGTTTCACCAAAGGTGTCTCCATCTTTTTCCTCTTCAGTATATTGTGTTTGTGTTGAATGAAACGAATAGATATGGTGTTGCCTGTTTCACCCACATACTGTAAACCACACTTTTTACAAGAAATCAGATATATACAATTTTTTGACTTCAGACTGCCCCGGGTCATTGTCTGAAAGACCTCTTTTGTGTATCGATTAGTGAACCAGTTTTGGTGTTTAAAATACTGGCCCTGTACTCTGGATTTAGGATCCGAGAGGGGTTTAATCTTCGCTTTTACCAGGAGATCCTGTAAATTCTTATTTTTCCTGAATGCAGCAATGACACTATAGTTTTGTAATGTTGAGGTTCCTGTAATATGTTTGTGAAAGTTCCTCCTACTTTCTCTAATCAGTTCAACCGTTGACGGGGAAAATGTCGTCACAAATGGAAGGTTACAAGTTACTGCTGGTACTTTAGTTTGCTGAAATGACCTCCTGCA
>JAFEUB010000537.1:0-68505 GCA_024529925.1 Ophthalmolycus amberensis
AGAGTCAGGTCTCAAGTCTTGTGTCCAAGAGTCAGAGTCAGGTCTCAAGTCCTTGTGTCAAGAGTCAGGTCTCAAGTCTTTGTGTCAAGAGTCAGAGTCAGGTCTCAAGTCTTGTGTCAAGAGTCAGAGTCAGGTCTCAAGTCTTGTGTCAAGAGTCAGAGTCAGGTCTCAAGTCTTGGTGTCAAGAGTCAGAGTCAGGTCTCAAGTCTTGTGTCAAGAGTCCAGAGTCAGGTCTTAAGTCTTGGGTCAAGAGTCAGAGTCAGGTCCTCAAGTCTTGTGTCAAGAGTCAGGTCCTCAAGTCTTTGTCAAGAGTCAGAGTCAGGTCTCAAGTCTTGTGTCAAGAGTCAGAGTCAGGTCTCAAGTCTTGTGTCAAGAGTCAGTCAGGTCCTCAAGTCTTGTGTCAAGAGTCAGAGTCAGGTCTCAGTCTTGTGTCAAGAGTCAGAGTCAGGTCTTAAGTCTTGTGTCAAGAGTCAGTCAGGTCTCAAGTCTTGTGTCAAGAGTCAGAGTCAGGTCTTAAGTCTTGTGTCAAGAGTCAGAGTCAGGTCTCAAGTCTTGTGTCAAGAGTCAGAGTCAGGTCTCAAGTCTTGTGTCAAGAGTCAGAGTCAGTCTTAAGTCTTGTGTCAAGAGTCAGGTCCTCAAGTCTTGTGTCAAGAGTCAGTCAGGTCTCAAGTCTTGTGTCAAGAGTCAGAGTCAGGTCTTAAGTCTTGTGTCAAGAGTCAGAGTCAGGTCTCAAGTCTTTGGTCAAGAGTCAGAGTCAGGTCTCAAGTCTTGTGGTCAAGAGTCAGAGTCAGGTCTCAAGTCTTGTGTCAAGAGTCAGAGTCAGGTCTCAAGTCTTTGGTCAAGAGTCAGAGTCAGGTCTCAAGTCTTGTGTCAAGAGTCAGGTCTCAAGTCTTTTGTCAAGAGTCAGAGTCAGGTCTCAAGTCTTGTGTCAAGAGTCAGAGTCAGGTCTTAAGTCTTTGTCAAGAGTCAGTCAGGTCTCAAGTCTTGTGTCAAGAGTCAGAGTCAGGTCTCAAGTCTTGTGTCAAGAGTCAGAGTCAGGTTCTTAAGTCTTGTGTCAAGAGTCAGAGTCAGGTCTCAAGTCTTGTGTCAAGAGTCAGGTCTCAAGTCTTTGGTCAAGAGTCAGAGTCCTCAAGTCTTGTGTCAAGAGTCAGAGTCAGGTCTTAAGTCTTTGTGTCAAGAGTCAGAGTCAGGTCTCAAGTCTTGTGTCAAGAGTCAGAGTCAGGTCTCAAGTCTTGTGTCAAGAGTCAGAGTCAGGTCTTAAGTCTTGTGTCAAGAGTCAGTCAGGTCTCAAGTCTTGTGTCAAGAGTCCAGGTCTCAAGTCTTGTGTCAAGAGTCAGAGTCAGGTCTTAAGTCTTGTGTCAAGAGTCAGAGTCAGGTCTCAAGTCTTGTGTCAAGAGTCAGAGTCAGGTCCTCAAGTCTTTGTCAAGAGTCAGAGTCAGGTCTCAAGTCTTGTGTCAAGAGTCAGAGTCAGGTCTCAAAGTCTTTTGTCAAGAGTCAGTCAGGTCTCAGTCTTTTGTCAAGAGTCAGAGTCAGGTCTCAAGTCTTGTGTCAAGAGTCAGAGTCAGGTCTCAAGTCCTTTGGTCAAGAGTCAGAGTCAGGTCTCAAGTCTTGTGTCAAGAGTCAGAGTCAGGTCCTAAGTCTTGTGTCAAGAGTCAGTCAGGTCTCAAGTCTTTGGTCAAGAGTCAGAGTCAGGTCTCAAGTCTTTGGTCAAGAGTCAGAGTCAGGTCTCAAGTCTTTGGTCAAGAGTCAGAGTCAGGTCTCAAGTCTTGTGTCCGAGTCAGGTCTCAAGTCTTGTGTCAAGAGTCAGGTCTCAAGTCCTTGTGTCAAGAGTCAGGTCTCAAGTCTTGTGTCAAGAGTCAGAGTCAGGTCTCAAGTCTTGTGTCAAGAGTCAGAGTCAGGTCTCAAGTCTTTGTCAAGAGTCAGGTCAGGTCTCAAGTCTTGTGTCAAGAGTCAGAGTCAGGTCTCAAGTCTTTGGTCAAGAGTCAGAGTCAGGTCTCAAGTCTTGTGTCAAGAGTCAGGTCTCAAGTCTTGTGTCAAGAGTCAGAGTCAGGTCTCAAGTCTTGTGTCAAGAGTCAGAGTCAGGTCTAAGTCTTGTGTCAAGAGAGTCAGTCAGGTCTCAAGTCTTGTGTCAAGAGTCAGAGTCAGGTCTCAAGTCTTGTGTCAAGAGTCAGAGTCAGGTCTTAAGTCTTGTGTCAAGAGTCAGAGTCAGGTCTCAAGTCTTGTGTCAAGAGTCAGTCAGGTCTCAAGTCTTGTGTCAAGAGTCAGAGTCAGGTCTTAAGTCCTTGTGTCAAGAGTCAGAGTCAGGTCTCAAGTCTTGTGTCAAGAGTCAGGTCTCAAGTCTTGTGTCAAGAGTCAGAGTCAGGTCTCAAGTCTTGTGTCAAGAGTCAGAGTCAGGTCTCAAGTCTTGTGTCAAGAGTCAGAGTCAGGTCTCAAGTCTTGTGTCAAGAGTCAGTCAGGTCTCAAGTCTTTGGTCAAGAGTCAGAGTCAGGTCTCAAGTCTTGTGTCAAGAGTCAGAGTCAGGTCTCAAGTCTTTGTCAAGAGTCAGAGTCAGGTCTCAAGTCTTGTGTCAAGAGTCAGAGTCAGGTCTCAAGTCTTTGTCAAGAGTCAGAGTCAGGTCTCAAGTCTTTGTCAAGAGTCAGAGTCAGGTCTCAAGTCTTGTGTCAAGAGTCAGAGTCAGGTCTCAAGTCTTTGTCAAGAGTCAGAGTCAGGTCTCAAGTCTTGTGTCAAGAGTCAGGTCTCAAGTCTTGTGTCAAGAGTCAGGTCTCAAGTCTTGTGTCAAGAGTCAGGTCTCAAGTCTTGTGTCAAGAGTCAGAGTCAGGTCTCAAGTCTTGTGTCAAGAGTCAGAGTCAGGTCTCAAGTCTTTGGTCAAGAGTCAGAGTCAGGTCTCAAGTCTTTTGGTCAAGAGTCAGAGTCAGGTCTCAAGTCTTTGTCAAGAGTCAGAGTCAGGTCTCAAGTCTTGTGTCAAGAGTCAGGTCTCAAGTCTTGTGTCAAGAGTCAGAGTCAGGTCTCAAGTCTTGTGTCAAGAGTCAGAGTCAGGTCTTAAGTCTTGTGTCAAGAGTCAGTCAGGTCTCAAGTCTTGTGTCAAGAGTCAGAGTCAGGTCTCAAGTCTTGTGTCAAGAGTCAGAGTCAGGTCTCAAGTCTTTGTGTCAAGAGTCAGAGTCAGGTCTCAAGTCTTGTGTCAAGAGTCAGAGTCAGGTCTCAAGTCTTGTGTCAAGAGTCAGGTCTCAAGTCTTGTGTCAAGAGTCAGAGTCAGGTCTCAAGTCTTGTGTCAAGAGTCAGAGTCAGGTCTCAAGTCTTGTGTCAAGAGTCAGAGTCAGGTCTCAAGTCTTGTGTCAAGAGTCAGAGTCAGGTCTCAAGTCTTGTGTCAAGAGTCAGAGTCAGGTCTCAAGTCTTTGTCAAGAGTCAGAGTCAGGTCTCAAGTCTTGTGTCAAGAGTCAGAGTCAGGTCAGGTCTCAAGTCTTGTGTCAAGAGTCAGAGTCAGGTCTCAAGTCTTGTGTCAAGAGTCAGAGTCAGGTCTCAAGTCTTGTGTCAAGAGTCAGTCAGGTCTCAAGTCTTGTGTCAAGAGTCAGAGTCAGGTCTCAAGTCTTGTGTCAAGAGTCAGAGTCAGGTCTTAAGTCTTGTGTCAAGAGTCAGTCAGGTCTCAAGTCTTGTGTCAAGAGTCAGAGTCAGGTCTCAAGTCTTGTGTCAAGAGTCAGAGTCAGGTCTCAAGTCTTGTGTCAAGAGTCAGAGTCAGGTCTCAAGTCTTGTGTCAAGAGTCAGAGTCAGGTCTCAAGTCTTGTGTCAAGAGTCAGAGTCAGGTCTCAAGTCTTGTGTCAAGAGTCAGGTCTCAAGTCTTGTGTCAAGAGTCAGGTCTCAAGTCTTGTGTCAAGAGTCAGGTCTCAAGTCTTGTGTCAAGAGTCAGAGTCAGGTCTCAAGTCTTTGTCAAGAGTCAGAGTCAGGTCTCAAGTCTTGTGTCAAGAGTCAGAGTCAGGTCTTAAGTCTTGTGTCAAGAGTCAGTCAGGTCTCAAGTCTTGTGTCAAGAGTCAGGTCTCAAGTCTTTGGTCAAGAGTCAGAGTCAGGTCTCAAGTCTTGTGTCAAGAGTCAGAGTCAGGTCTTAAGTCTTGTGTCAAGAGTCAGTCAGGTCTCAAGTCTTGTGTCAAGAGTCAGAGTCAGGTCTCAAGTCTTGTGTCAAGAGTCAGAGTCAGGTCTTAAGTCTTGTGTCAAGAGTCAGTCAGGTCTCAAGTCTTGTGTCAAGAGTCAGGTCTCAAGTCTTGTGTCAAGAGTCAGAGTCAGGTCTCAAGTCTTGTGTCAAGAGTCAGAGTCAGGTCTTAAGTCTTGTGTCAAGAGTCAGAGTCAGGTCTCAAGTCTTGTGTCAAGAGTCAGGTCTCAAGTCTTGTGTCAAGAGTCAGAGTCAGGTCTCAAGTCTTTGTCAAGAGTCAGAGTCAGGTCTCAAGTCTTGTGTCAAGAGTCAGAGTCAGGTCTCAAGTCTTTGGTCAAGAGTCAGTCAGGTCTCAAGTCTTGTGTCAAGAGTCAGAGTCAGGTCTCAAGTCTTGTGTCAAGAGTCAGAGTCAGGTCTCAAGTCTTTGGTCAAGAGTCAGAGTCAGGTCTCAAGTCTTGTGTCAAGAGTCAGAGTCAGGTCTCAAGTCTTGTGTCAAGAGTCAGTCAGGTCTCAAGTCTTTGTCAAGAGTCAGAGTCAGGTCTCAAGTCTTGTGTCAAGAGTCAGAGTCAGGTCTCAAGTCTTTGTCAAGAGTCAGAGTCAGGTCTCAAGTCTTGTGTCAAGAGTCAGGTCTCAAGTCTTGTGTCAAGAGTCAGGTCTCAAGTCTTTGTCAAGAGTCAGAGTCAGGTCTCAAGTCTTGTGTCAAGAGTCAGAGTCAGGTCTCAAGTCTTTGTCAAGAGTCAGAGTCAGGTCTCAAGTCTTGTGTCAAGAGTCAGAGTCAGGTCTCAAGTCTTGTGTCAAGAGTCAGGTCTCAAGTCTTGTGTCAAGAGTCAGAGTCAGGTCTCAAGTCTTGTGTCAAGAGTCAGAGTCAGGTCTTAAGTCTTGTGTCAAGAGTCAGTCAGGTCTCAAGTCTTGTGTCAAGAGTCAGAGTCAGGTCTCAAGTCTTGTGTCAAGAGTCAGAGTCAGGTCTTAAGTCTTGTGTCAAGAGTCAGAGTCAGGTCTCAAGTCTTGTGTCAAGAGTCAGGTCTCAAGTCTTTGTCAAGAGTCAGAGTCAGGTCTCAAGTCTTGTGTCAAGAGTCAGAGTCAGGTCTTAAGTCTTGTGTCAAGAGTCAGTCAGGTCTCAAGTCTTGTGTCAAGAGTCAGAGTCAGGTCTCAAGTCTTGTGTCAAGAGTCAGAGTCAGGTCTCAAGTCTTGTGTCAAGAGTCAGAGTCAGGTCTCAAGTCTTGTGTCAAGAGTCAGAGTCAGGTCTCAAGTCTTGTGTCAAGAGTCAGGTCTCAAGTCTTGTGTCAAGAGTCAGTCAGGTCTCAAGTCTTGTGTCAAGAGTCAGGTCTCAAGTCTTGTGTCAAGAGTCAGAGTCAGGTCTCAAGTCTTGTGTCAAGAGTCAGAGTCAGGTCTCAAGTCTTTGTCAAGAGTCAGAGTCAGGTCTCAAGTCTTGTGTCAAGAGTCAGAGTCAGGTCTCAAGTCTTGTGTCAAGAGTCAGAGTCAGGTCTCAAGTCTTGTGTCAAGAGTCAGAGTCAGGTCTCAAGTCTTGTGTCAAGAGTCAGTCAGGTCTCAAGTCTTGTGTCAAGAGTCAGAGTCAGGTCTCAAGTCTTGTGTCAAGAGTCAGAGTCAGGTCTCAAGTCTTGTGTCAAGAGTCAGGTCTCAAGTCTTGTGTCAAGAGTCAGGTCTCAAGTCTTGTGTCAAGAGTCAGAGTCAGGTCTCAAGTCTTGTGTCAAGAGTCAGAGTCAGGTCTTAAGTCTTGTGTCAAGAGTCAGAGTCAGGTCTCAAGTCTTGTGTCAAGAGTCAGGTCTCAAGTCTTGTGTCAAGAGTCAGGTCTCAAGTCTTGTGTCAAGAGTCAGAGTCAGGTCTCAAGTCTTGTGTCAAGAGTCAGAGTCAGGGTCAGGTCTCAAGTCTTTGGTCAAGAGTCAGAGTCAGGTCTCAAGTCTTGTGTCAAGAGTCAGAGTCAGGTCTTAAGTCTTGTGTCAAGAGTCAGTCAGGTCTCAAGTCTTGTGTCAAGAGTCAGGTCTCAAGTCTTTGGTCAAGAGTCAGAGTCAGGTCTCAAGTCTTGTGTCAAGAGTCAGAGTCAGGTCTTAAGTCTTGTGTCAAGAGTCAGTCAGGTCTCAAGTCTTGTGTCAAGAGTCAGAGTCAGGTCTCAAGTCTTGTGTCAAGAGTCAGAGTCAGGTCTTAAGTCTTGTGTCAAGAGTCAGTCAGGTCTCAAGTCTTGTGTCAAGAGTCAGGTCTCAAGTCTTGTGTCAAGAGTCAGAGTCAGGTCTTAAGTCTTGTGTCAAGAGTCAGAGTCAGGTCTCAAGTCTTGTGTCAAGAGTCAGTCAGGTCTCAAGTCTTGTGTCAAGAGTCAGAGTCAGGTCTTAAGTCTTGTGTCAAGAGTCAGAGTCAGGTCTCAAGTCTTGTGTCAAGAGTCAGAGTCAGGTCTCAAGTCTTGTGTCAAGAGTCAGAGTCAGGTCTTAAGTCTTGTGTCAAGAGTCAGGTCTCAAGTCTTGTGTCAAGAGTCAGTCAGGTCTCAAGTCTTGTGTCAAGAGTCAGGTCTCAAGTCTTGTGTCAAGAGTCAGAGTCAGGTCTCAAGTCTTGTGTCAAGAGTCAGTCAGGTCTCAAGTCTTGTGTCAAGAGTCAGAGTCAGGTCTCAAGTCTTGTGTCAAGAGTCAGAGTCAGGTCTTAAGTCTTGTGTCAAGAGTCAGTCAGGTCTCAAGTCTTGTGTCAAGAGTCAGAGTCAGGTCTCAAGTCTTGTGTCAAGAGTCAGAGTCAGGTCTCAAGTCTTGTGTCAAGAGTCAGAGTCAGGTCTCAAGTCTTGTGTCAAGAGTCAGAGTCAGGTCTTAAGTCTTGTGTCAAGAGTCAGGTCTCAAGTCTTGTGTCAAGAGTCAGTCAGGTCTCAAGTCTTGTGTCAAGAGTCAGAGTCAGGTCTCAAGTCTTGTGTCAAGAGTCAGAGTCAGGTCTCAAGTCTTTGTGTCAAGAGTCAGAGTCAGGTCTCAAGTCTTGTGTCAAGAGTCAGAGTCAGGTCTCAAGTCTTTGTCAAGAGTCAGAGTCAGGTCTCAAGTCTTGTGTCAAGAGTCAGAGTCAGGTCTCAAGTCTTGTGTCAAGAGTCAGGTCTCAAGTCTTGTGTCAAGAGTCAGAGTCAGGTCTCAAGTCTTGTGTCAAGAGTCAGAGTCAGGTCTTAAGTCTTGTGTCAAGAGTCAGTCAGGTCTCAAGTCTTGTGTCAAGAGTCAGAGTCAGGTCTCAAGTCTTGTGTCAAGAGTCAGAGTCAGGTCTTAAGTCTTGTGTCAAGAGTCAGAGTCAGGTCTCAAGTCTTGTGTCAAGAGTCAGGTCTCAAGTCTTTGGTCAAGAGTCAGGTCTCAAGTCTTGTGTCAAGAGTCAGAGTCAGGTCTCAAGTCTTGTGTCAAGAGTCAGTCAGGTCTCAAGTCTTGTGTCAAGAGTCAGAGTCAGGTCTCAAGTCTTGTGTCAAGAGTCAGAGTCAGGTCTTAAGTCTTGTGTCAAGAGTCAGTCAGGTCTCAAGTCTTGTGTCAAGAGTCAGGTCTCAAGTCTTGTGTCAAGAGTCAGAGTCAGGTCTTAAGTCTTGTGTCAAGAGTCAGAGTCAGGTCTCAAGTCTTGTGTCAAGAGTCAGAGTCAGGTCTCAAGTCTTTGTCAAGAGTCAGAGTCAGGTCTCAAGTCTTGTGTCAAGAGTCAGAGTCAGGTCTCAAGTCTTGTGTCAAGAGTCAGTCAGGTCTCAAGTCTTGTGTCAAGAGTCAGAGTCAGGTCTCAAGTCTTGTGTCAAGAGTCAGAGTCAGGTCTCAAGTCTTGTGTCAAGAGTCAGAGTCAGGTCTCAAGTCTTGTGTCAAGAGTCAGAGTCAGGTCTCAAGTCTTGTGTCAAGAGTCAGTCAGGTCTCAAGTCTTGTGTCAAGAGTCAGAGTCAGGTCTCAAGTCTTGTGTCAAGAGTCAGAGTCAGGTCTCAAGTCTTGTGTCAAGAGTCAGAGTCAGGTCTCAAGTCTTGTGTCAAGAGTCAGGTCTCAAGTCTTGTGTCAAGAGTCAGGTCTCAAGTCTTGTGTCAAGAGTCAGGTCTCAAGTCTTGTGTCAAGAGTCAGAGTCAGGTCTCAAGTCTTGTGTCAAGAGTCAGAGTCAGGTCTCAAGTCTTTGTCAAGAGTCAGAGTCAGGTCTCAAGTCTTGTGTCAAGAGTCAGAGTCAGGTCTCAAGTCTTGTGTCAAGAGTCAGAGTCAGGTCTCAAGTCTTGTGTCAAGAGTCAGGTCTCAAGTCTTGTGTCAAGAGTCAGAGTCAGGTCTCAAGTCTTGTGTCAAGAGTCAGAGTCAGGTCTTAAGTCTTGTGTCAAGAGTCAGTCAGGTCTCAAGTCTTGTGTCAAGAGTCAGAGTCAGGTCTCAAGTCTTGTGTCAAGAGTCAGAGTCAGGTCTTAAGTCTTGTGTCAAGAGTCAGAGTCAGGTCTCAAGTCTTGTGTCAAGAGTCAGTCAGGTCTCAAGTCTTGTGTCAAGAGTCAGAGTCAGGTCTTAAGTCTTGTGTCAAGAGTCAGAGTCAGGTCTCAAGTCTTGTGTCAAGAGTCAGGTCTCAAGTCTTGTGTCAAGAGTCAGAGTCAGGTCTCAAGTCTTGTGTCAAGAGTCAGAGTCAGGTCTCAAGTCTTGTGTCAAGAGTCAGAGTCAGGTCTCAAGTCTTGTGTCAAGAGTCAGTCAGGTCTCAAGTCTTGTGTCAAGAGTCAGAGTCAGGTCTCAAGTCTTGTGTCAAGAGTCAGAGTCAGGTCTCAAGTCTTGTGTCAAGAGTCAGAGTCAGGTCTCAAGTCTTGTGTCAAGAGTCAGAGTCAGGTCTCAAGTCTTGTGTCAAGAGTCAGTCAGGTCTCAAGTCTTGTGTCAAGAGTCAGAGTCAGGTCTCAAGTCTTGTGTCAAGAGTCAGAGTCAGGTCTCAAGTCTTTGTCAAGAGTCAGAGTCAGGTCTCAAGTCTTGTGTCAAGAGTCAGGTCTCAAGTCTTGTGTCAAGAGTCAGGTCTCAAGTCTTGTGTCAAGAGTCAGGTCTCAAGTCTTGTGTCAAGAGTCAGAGTCAGGTCTCAAGTCTTGTGTCAAGAGTCAGAGTCAGGTCTCAAGTCTTTGTCAAGAGTCAGAGTCAGGTCTCAAGTCTTTGGTCAAGAGTCAGAGTCAGGTCTCAAGTCTTGTGTCAAGAGTCAGAGTCAGGTCTCAAGTCTTGTGTCAAGAGTCAGGTCTCAAGTCTTGTGTCAAGAGTCAGAGTCAGGTCTCAAGTCTTGTGTCAAGAGTCAGAGTCAGGTCTTAAGTCTTGTGTCAAGAGTCAGTCAGGTCTCAAGTCTTGTGTCAAGAGTCAGAGTCAGGTCTCAAGTCTTGTGTCAAGAGTCAGAGTCAGGTCTCAAGTCTTTGTCAAGAGTCAGAGTCAGGTCTCAAGTCTTTGTCAAGAGTCAGAGTCAGGTCTCAAGTCTTGTGTCAAGAGTCAGGTCTCAAGTCTTGTGTCAAGAGTCAGAGTCAGGTCTCAAGTCTTGTGTCAAGAGTCAGAGTCAGGTCTCAAGTCTTGTGTCAAGAGTCAGAGTCAGGTCTCAAGTCTTGTGTCAAGAGTCAGAGTCAGGTCTCAAGTCTTGTGTCAAGAGTCAGAGTCAGGTCTCAAGTCTTGTGTCAAGAGTCAGAGTCAGGTCTCAAGTCTTGTGTCAAGAGTCAGAGTCAGGTCAGGTCTCAAGTCTTTGGTCAAGAGTCAGAGTCAGGTCTCAAGTCTTGTGTCAAGAGTCAGAGTCAGGTCTCAAGTCTTGTGTCAAGAGTCAGTCAGGTCTCAAGTCTTGTGTCAAGAGTCAGAGTCAGGTCTCAAGTCTTGTGTCAAGAGTCAGAGTCAGGTCTTAAGTCTTGTGTCAAGAGTCAGTCAGGTCTCAAGTCTTGTGTCAAGAGTCAGAGTCAGGTCTCAAGTCTTGTGTCAAGAGTCAGAGTCAGGTCTCAAGTCTTGTGTCAAGAGTCAGAGTCAGGTCTCAAGTCTTGTGTCAAGAGTCAGAGTCAGGTCTCAAGTCTTGTGTCAAGAGTCAGAGTCAGGTCTCAAGTCTTGTGTCAAGAGTCAGGTCTCAAGTCTTGTGTCAAGAGTCAGGTCTCAAGTCTTGTGTCAAGAGTCAGGTCTCAAGTCTTGTGTCAAGAGTCAGAGTCAGGTCTCAAGTCTTGTGTCAAGAGTCAGAGTCAGGTCTCAAGTCTTGTGTCAAGAGTCAGAGTCAGGTCTTAAGTCTTGTGTCAAGAGTCAGTCAGGTCTCAAGTCTTGTGTCAAGAGTCAGGTCTCAAGTCTTTGGTCAAGAGTCAGAGTCAGGTCTCAAGTCTTGTGTCAAGAGTCAGAGTCAGGTCTTAAGTCTTGTGTCAAGAGTCAGTCAGGTCTCAAGTCTTGTGTCAAGAGTCAGAGTCAGGTCTCAAGTCTTGTGTCAAGAGTCAGAGTCAGGTCTTAAGTCTTGTGTCAAGAGTCAGTCAGGTCTCAAGTCTTGTGTCAAGAGTCAGGTCTCAAGTCTTGTGTCAAGAGTCAGAGTCAGGTCTCAAGTCTTGTGTCAAGAGTCAGAGTCAGGTCTTAAGTCTTGTGTCAAGAGTCAGAGTCAGGTCTCAAGTCTTGTGTCAAGAGTCAGGTCTCAAGTCTTGTGTCAAGAGTCAGAGTCAGGTCTCAAGTCTTGTGTCAAGAGTCAGAGTCAGGTCTCAAGTCTTGTGTCAAGAGTCAGAGTCAGGTCTCAAGTCTTGTGTCAAGAGTCAGTCAGGTCTCAAGTCTTGTGTCAAGAGTCAGAGTCAGGTCTCAAGTCTTGTGTCAAGAGTCAGAGTCAGGTCTCAAGTCTTTGTCAAGAGTCAGAGTCAGGTCTCAAGTCTTGTGTCAAGAGTCAGAGTCAGGTCTCAAGTCTTGTGTCAAGAGTCAGTCAGGTCTCAAGTCTTGTGTCAAGAGTCAGAGTCAGGTCTCAAGTCTTTGTCAAGAGTCAGAGTCAGGTCTCAAGTCTTTGTCAAGAGTCAGAGTCAGGTCTCAAGTCTTGTGTCAAGAGTCAGGTCTCAAGTCTTGTGTCAAGAGTCAGGTCTCAAGTCTTGTGTCAAGAGTCAGAGTCAGGTCTCAAGTCTTGTGTCAAGAGTCAGAGTCAGGTCTCAAGTCTTGTGTCAAGAGTCAGAGTCAGGTCTCAAGTCTTGTGTCAAGAGTCAGAGTCAGGTCTCAAGTCTTGTGTCAAGAGTCAGGTCTCAAGTCTTGTGTCAAGAGTCAGAGTCAGGTCTCAAGTCTTGTGTCAAGAGTCAGAGTCAGGTCTTAAGTCTTGTGTCAAGAGTCAGTCAGGTCTCAAGTCTTGTGTCAAGAGTCAGAGTCAGGTCTCAAGTCTTGTGTCAAGAGTCAGAGTCAGGTCTTAAGTCTTGTGTCAAGAGTCAGAGTCAGGTCTCAAGTCTTGTGTCAAGAGTCAGGTCTCAAGTCTTTGGTCAAGAGTCAGAGTCAGGTCTCAAGTCTTGTGTCAAGAGTCAGAGTCAGGTCTTAAGTCTTGTGTCAAGAGTCAGTCAGGTCTCAAGTCTTGTGTCAAGAGTCAGAGTCAGGTCTTAAGTCTTGTGTCAAGAGTCAGAGTCAGGTCTCAAGTCTTGTGTCAAGAGTCAGAGTCAGGTCTCAAGTCTTGTGTCAAGAGTCAGAGTCAGGTCTTAAGTCTTGTGTCAAGAGTCAGGTCTCAAGTCTTGTGTCAAGAGTCAGTCAGGTCTCAAGTCTTGTGTCAAGAGTCAGGTCTCAAGTCTTGTGTCAAGAGTCAGAGTCAGGTCTTAAGTCTTGTGTCAAGAGTCAGAGTCAGGTCTCAAGTCTTTGTCAAGAGTCAGAGTCAGGTCTCAAGTCTTGTGTCAAGAGTCAGAGTCAGGTCTCAAGTCTTGTGTCAAGAGTCAGAGTCAGGTCTCAAGTCTTGTGTCAAGAGTCAGTCAGGTCTCAAGTCTTGTGTCAAGAGTCAGAGTCAGGTCTCAAGTCTTGTGTCAAGAGTCAGAGTCAGGTCTCAAGTCTTGTGTCAAGAGTCAGGTCTCAAGTCTTGTGTCAAGAGTCAGGTCTCAAGTCTTGTGTCAAGAGTCAGAGTCAGGTCTCAAGTCTTGTGTCAAGAGTCAGAGTCAGGTCTTAAGTCTTGTGTCAAGAGTCAGAGTCAGGTCTCAAGTCTTGTGTCAAGAGTCAGGTCTCAAGTCTTGTGTCAAGAGTCAGGTCTCAAGTCTTGTGTCAAGAGTCAGAGTCAGGTCTCAAGTCTTGTGTCAAGAGTCAGAGTCAGGGTCAGGTCTCAAGTCTTTGGTCAAGAGTCAGAGTCAGGTCTCAAGTCTTGTGTCAAGAGTCAGAGTCAGGTCTTAAGTCTTGTGTCAAGAGTCAGTCAGGTCTCAAGTCTTGTGTCAAGAGTCAGGTCTCAAGTCTTTGGTCAAGAGTCAGAGTCAGGTCTCAAGTCTTGTGTCAAGAGTCAGAGTCAGGTCTTAAGTCTTGTGTCAAGAGTCAGTCAGGTCTCAAGTCTTGTGTCAAGAGTCAGAGTCAGGTCTCAAGTCTTGTGTCAAGAGTCAGAGTCAGGTCTTAAGTCTTGTGTCAAGAGTCAGTCAGGTCTCAAGTCTTGTGTCAAGAGTCAGGTCTCAAGTATTGTGTCAAGAGTCAGAGTCAGGTCTTAAGTCTTGTGTCAAGAGTCAGAGTCAGGTCTTAAGTCTTGTGTCAAGAGTCAGTCAGGTCTCAAGTCTTGTGTCAAGAGTCAGAGTCAGGTCTTAAGTCTTGTGTCAAGAGTCAGAGTCAGGTCTCAAGTCTTGTGTCAAGAGTCAGAGTCAGGTCTCAAGTCTTGTGTCAAGAGTCAGAGTCAGGTCTTAAGTCTTGTGTCAAGAGTCAGGTCTCAAGTCTTGTGTCAAGAGTCAGTCAGGTCTCAAGTCTTGTGTCAAGAGTCAGGTCTCAAGTATTGTGTCAAGAGTCAGAGTCAGGTCTTAAGTCTTGTGTCAAGAGTCAGAGTCAGGTCTCAAGTCTTTGTCAAGAGTCAGAGTCAGGTCTCAAGTCTTGTGTCAAGAGTCAGAGTCAGGGTCAGGTCTCAAGTCTTTGGTCAAGAGTCAGAGTCAGGTCTCAAGTCTTGTGTCAAGAGTCAGAGTCAGGTCTCAAGTCTTTGGTCAAGAGTCAGAGTCAGGTCTCAAGTCTTTGTCAAGAGTCAGAGTCAGGTCTCAAGTCTTGTGTCAAGAGTCAGGTCTCAAGTCTTGTGTCAAGAGTCAGAGTCAGGTCTCAAGTCTTGTGTCAAGAGTCAGAGTCAGGTCTTAAGTCTTGTGTCAAGAGTCAGTCAGGTCTCAAGTCTTGTGTCAAGAGTCAGAGTCAGGTCTCAAGTCTTGTGTCAAGAGTCAGAGTCAGGTCTCAAGTCTTGGTCAAGAGTCAGAGTCAGGTCTCAAGTCTTGTGTCAAGAGTCAGAGTCAGGGTCAGGTCTCAAGTCTTTGGTCAAGAGTCAGAGTCAGGTCTCAAGTCTTGTGTCAAGAGTCAGAGTCAGGTCTCAAGTCTTGTGTCAAGAGTCAGAGTCAGGTCTCAAGTCTTGTGTCAAGAGTCAGAGTCAGGTCTCAAGTCTTGTGTCAAGAGTCAGAGTCAGGTCTCAAGTCTTGTGTCAAGAGTCAGAGTCAGGTCTTAAGTCTTGTGTCAAGAGTCAGTCAGGTCTCAAGTCTTGTGTCAAGAGTCAGAGTCAGGTCTCAAGTCTTGTGTCAAGAGTCAGAGTCAGGTCTCAAGTCTTGTGTCAAGAGTCAGAGTCAGGTCTCAAGTCTTGTGTCAAGAGTCAGAGTCAGGTCTCAAGTCTTGTGTCAAGAGTCAGAGTCAGGTCTCAAGTCTTGTGTCAAGAGTCAGAGTCAGGTCTTAAGTCTTGTGTCAAGAGTCAGGTCTCAAGTCTTGTGTCAAGAGTCAGGTCTCAAGTCTTGTGTCAAGAGTCAGGTCTCAAGTCTTGTGTCAAGAGTCAGAGTCAGGTCTCAAGTCTTGTGTCAAGAGTCAGAGTCAGGTCAGGTCTCAAGTCTTTGTCAAGAGTCAGAGTCAGGTCTCAAGTCTTGTGTCAAGAGTCAGAGTCAGGTCTTAAGTCTTGTGTCAAGAGTCAGTCAGGTCTCAAGTCTTGTGTCAAGAGTCAGGTCTCAAGTCTTTGGTCAAGAGTCAGAGTCAGGTCTCAAGTCTTGTGTCAAGAGTCAGAGTCAGGTCTTAAGTCTTGTGTCAAGAGTCAGTCAGGTCTCAAGTCTTGTGTCAAGAGTCAGAGTCAGGTCTCAAGTCTTGTGTCAAGAGTCAGAGTCAGGTCTTAAGTCTTGTGTCAAGAGTCAGTCAGGTCTCAAGTCTTGTGTCAAGAGTCAGGTCTCAAGTCTTGTGTCAAGAGTCAGAGTCAGGTCTTAAGTCTTGTGTCAAGAGTCAGAGTCAGGTCTCAAGTCTTGTGTCAAGAGTCAGTCAGGTCTCAAGTCTTGTGTCAAGAGTCAGAGTCAGGTCTTAAGTCTTGTGTCAAGAGTCAGAGTCAGGTCTCAAGTCTTGTGTCAAGAGTCAGAGTCAGGTCTCAAGTCTTGTGTCAAGAGTCAGGTCTCAAGTCTTGTGTCAAGAGTCAGTCAGGTCTCAAGTCTTGTGTCAAGAGTCAGGTCTCAAGTCTTGTGTCAAGAGTCAGAGTCAGGTCAGGTCTCAAGTCTTTGTCAAGAGTCAGAGTCAGGTCTCAAGTCTTGTGTCAAGAGTCAGAGTCAGGTCTCAAGTCTTGTGTCAAGAGTCAGAGTCAGGTCTCAAGTCTTGGTCAAGAGTCAGAGTCAGGTCTCAAGTCTTGTGTCAAGAGTCAGGTCTCAAGTCTTGTGTCAAGAGTCAGAGTCAGGTCTCAAGTCTTGTGTCAAGAGTCAGAGTCAGGTCTTAAGTCTTGTGTCAAGAGTCAGTCAGGTCTCAAGTCTTGTGTCAAGAGTCAGAGTCAGGTCTCAAGTCTTGTGTCAAGAGTCAGAGTCAGGTCTTAAGTCTTGTGTCAAGAGTCAGAGTCAGGTCTCAAGTCTTGTGTCAAGAGTCAGGTCTCAAGTCTTTGGTCAAGAGTCAGAGTCAGGTCTCAAGTCTTGTGTCAAGAGTCAGAGTCAGGTCTTAAGTCTTGTGTCAAGAGTCAGTCAGGTCTCAAGTCTTGTGTCAAGAGTCAAGAGTCAGAGTCAGGTCTCAAGTCTTGTGTCAAGAGTCAGAGTCAGGTCTTAAGTCTTGTGTCAAGAGTCAGTCAGGTCTCAAGTCTTGTGTCAAGAGTCAGGTCTCAAGTCTTGTGTCAAGAGTCAGAGTCAGGTCTCAAGTCTTGTGTCAAGAGTCAGAGTCAGGTCTCAAGTCTTGTGTCAAGAGTCAGAGTCAGGTCTCAAGTCTTGTGTCAAGAGTCAGAGTCAGGTCTCAAGTCTTGTGTCAAGAGTCAGAGTCAGGTCTTAAGTCTTGTGTCAAGAGTCAGGTCTCAAGTCTTGTGTCAAGAGTCAGGTCTCAAGTCTTGTGTCAAGAGTCAGGTCTCAAGTATTGTGTCAAGAGTCAGAGTCAGGTCTCAAGTCTTGTGTCAAGAGTCAGAGTCAGGGTCAGGTCTCAAGTCTTTGGTCAAGAGTCAGAGTCAGGTCTCAAGTCTTGTGTCAAGAGTCAGAGTCAGGTCTTAAGTCTTGTGTCAAGAGTCAGTCAGGTCTCAAGTCTTGTGTCAAGAGTCAGGTCTCAAGTCTTTGGTCAAGAGTCAGAGTCAGGTCTCAAGTCTTGTGTCAAGAGTCAGAGTCAGGTCTTAAGTCTTGTGTCAAGAGTCAGTCAGGTCTCAAGTCTTGTGTCAAGAGTCAGAGTCAGGTCTCAAGTCTTGTGTCAAGAGTCAGAGTCAGGTCTTAAGTCTTGTGTCAAGAGTCAGTCAGGTCTCAAGTCTTGTGTCAAGAGTCAGAGTCAGGTCTCAAGTCTTGTGTCAAGAGTCAGAGTCAGGTCTCAAGTCTTGTCTCAAGTCTTGTGTCAAGAGTCAGAGTCAGGTCTCAAGTCTTGTGTCAAGAGTCAGAGTCAGGTCTCAAGTCTTGTGTCAAGAGTCAGAGTCAGGTCTCAAGTCTTGTGTCAAGAGTCAGAGTCAGGTCTCAAGTCTTGTGTCAAGAGTCAGAGTCAGGTCTCAAGTCTTGTCTCAAGTCTTGTGTCAAGAGTCAGAGTCAGGTCTCAAGTCTTGTGTCAAGAGTCAGAGTCAGGTCTTAAGTCTTGTGTCAAGAGTCAGAGTCAGGTCTCAAGTCTTGTGTCAAGAGTCAGGTCTCAAGTCTTTGGTCAAGAGTCAGAGTCAGGTCTCAAGTCTTGTGTCAAGAGTCAGAGTCAGGTCTCAAGTCTTGTGTCAAGAGTCAGTCAGGTCTCAAGTCTTGTGTCAAGAGTCAGAGTCAGGTCTCAAGTCTTGTGTCAAGAGTCAGAGTCAGGTCTTAAGTCTTGTGTCAAGAGTCAGGTCTCAAGTCTTGTGTCAAGAGTCAGGTCTCAAGTCTTGTGTCAAGAGTCAGGTCTCAAGTCTTGTGTCAAGAGTCAGAGTCAGGTCTCAAGTCTTGTGTCAAGAGTCAGAGTCAGGTCAGGTCTCAAGTCTTTGGTCAAGAGTCAGAGTCAGGTCTCAAGTCTTGTGTCAAGAGTCAGAGTCAGGTCTTAAGTCTTGTGTCAAGAGTCAGTCAGGTCTCAAGTCTTGTGTCAAGAGTCAGGTCTCAAGTCTTGTGTCAAGAGTCAGAGTCAGGTCTCAAGTCTTGTGTCAAGAGTCAGTCAGGTCTCAAGTCTTGTGTCAAGAGTCAGAGTCAGGTCTCAAGTCTTGTGTCAAGAGTCAGAGTCAGGTCTCAAGTCTTGTGTCAAGAGTCAGAGTCAGGTCTCAAGTCTTGTGTCAAGAGTCAGTCAGGTCTCAAGTCTTGTGTCAAGAGTCAGGTCTCAAGTCTTGTGTCAAGAGTCAGAGTCAGGTCTTAAGTCTTGTGTCAAGAGTCAGTCAGGTCTCAAGTCTTGTGTCAAGAGTCAGAGTCAGGTCTCAAGTCTTGTGTCAAGAGTCAGAGTCAGGTCTTAAGTCTTGTGTCAAGAGTCAGTCAGGTCTCAAGTCTTGTGTCAAGAGTCAGAGTCAGGTCTCAAGTCTTGTGTCAAGAGTCAGAGTCAGGTCTTAAGTCTTGTGTCAAGAGTCAGAGTCAGGTCTCAAGTCTTGTGTCAAGAGTCAGGTCTCAAGTCTTTGTCAAGAGTCAGAGTCAGGTCTCAAGTCTTGTGTCAAGAGTCAGAGTCAGGTCTTAAGTCTTGTGTCAAGAGTCAGTCAGGTCTCAAGTCTTGTGTCAAGAGTCAGAGTCAGAGTCAGGTCTCAAGTCTTGTGTCAAGAGTCAGAGTCAGGTCTTAAGTCTTGTGTCAAGAGTCAGTCAGGTCTCAAGTCTTGTGTCAAGAGTCAGGTCTCAAGTCTTGTGTCAAGAGTCAGAGTCAGGTCTTAAGTCTTGTGTCAAGAGTCAGAGTCAGGTCTCAAGTCTTGTGTCAAGAGTCAGAGTCAGGTCTCAAGTCTTGTGTCAAGAGTCAGAGTCAGGTCTTAAGTCTTGTGTCAAGAGTCAGAGTCAGGTCTTAAGTCTTGTGTCAAGAGTCAGGTCTCAAGTCTTGTGTCAAGAGTCAGGTCTCAAGTCTTGTGTCAAGAGTCAGGTCTCAAGTCTTGTGTCAAGAGTCAGAGTCAGGTCTCAAGTCTTGTGTCAAGAGTCAGAGTCAGGGTCAGGTCTCAAGTCTTTGGTCAAGAGTCAGAGTCAGGTCTCAAGTCTTGTGTCAAGAGTCAGAGTCAGGTCTTAAGTCTTGTGTCAAGAGTCAGTCAGGTCTCAAGTCTTGTGTCAAGAGTCAGGTCTCAAGTCTTTGGTCAAGAGTCAGAGTCAGGTCTCAAGTCTTGTGTCAAGAGTCAGAGTCAGGTCTTAAGTCTTGTGTCAAGAGTCAGTCAGGTCTCAAGTCTTGTGTCAAGAGTCAGAGTCAGGTCTCAAGTCTTGTGTCAAGAGTCAGAGTCAGGTCTTAAGTCTTGTGTCAAGAGTCAGTCAGGTCTCAAGTCTTGTGTCAAGAGTCAGAGTCAGGTCTCAAGTCTTGTGTCAAGAGTCAGAGTCAGGTCTCAAGTCTTGTCTCAAGTCTTGTGTCAAGAGTCAGAGTCAGGTCTCAAGTCTTGTGTCAAGAGTCAGAGTCAGGTCTTAAGTCTTGTGTCAAGAGTCAGAGTCAGGTCTCAAGTCTTGTGTCAAGAGTCAGGTCTCAAGTCTTTGGTCAAGAGTCAGAGTCAGGTCTCAAGTCTTGTGTCAAGAGTCAGAGTCAGGTCTTAAGTCTTGTGTCAAGAGTCAGTCAGGTCTCAAGTCTTGTGTCAAGAGTCAGAGTCAGGTCTCAAGTCTTGTGTCAAGAGTCAGAGTCAGGTCTTAAGTCTTGTGTCAAGAGTCAGTCAGGTCTCAAGTCTTGTGTCAAGAGTCAGGTCTCAAGTCTTGTGTCAAGAGTCAGAGTCAGGTCTTAAGTCTTGTGTCAAGAGTCAGAGTCAGGTCTCAAGTCTTGTGTCAAGAGTCAGGTCTCAAGTCTTGTGTCAAGAGTCAGAGTCAGGTCTTAAGTCTTGTGTCAAGAGTCAGAGTCAGGTCTTAAGTCTTGTGTCAAGAGTCAGGTCTCAAGTCTTGTGTCAAGAGTCAGGTCTCAAGTCTTGTGTCAAGAGTCAGGTCTCAAGTCTTGTGTCAAGAGTCAGAGTCAGGTCTCAAGTCTTGTGTCAAGAGTCAGAGTCAGGTCAGGTCTCAAGTCTTGGTCAAGAGTCAGAGTCAGGTCTCAAGTCTTGTGTCAAGAGTCAGAGTCAGGTCTTAAGTCTTGTGTCAAGAGTCAGTCAGGTCTCAAGTCTTGTGTCAAGAGTCAGGTCTCAAGTCTTGTGTCAAGAGTCAGAGTCAGGTCTTAAGTCTTGTGTCAAGAGTCAGTCAGGTCTCAAGTCTTGTGTCAAGAGTCAGAGTCAGGTCTCAAGTCTTGTGTCAAGAGTCAGAGTCAGGTCTTAAGTCTTGTGTCAAGAGTCAGGTCTCAAGTATTGTGTCAAGAGTCAGAGTCAGGTCTCAAGTCTTGTGTCAAGAGTCAGAGTCAGGGTCAGGTCTCAAGTCTTTGGTCAAGAGTCAGAGTCAGGTCTCAAGTCTTGTGTCAAGAGTCAGAGTCAGGTCTTAAGTCTTGTGTCAAGAGTCAGTCAGGTCTCAAGTCTTGTGTCAAGAGTCAGGTCTCAAGTCTTTGGTCAAGAGTCAGAGTCAGGTCTCAAGTCTTGTGTCAAGAGTCAGAGTCAGGTCTTAAGTCTTGTGTCAAGAGTCAGTCAGGTCTCAAGTCTTGTGTCAAGAGTCAGAGTCAGGTCTCAAGTCTTGTGTCACGAGTCAGAGTCAGGTCTTAAGTCTTGTGTCAAGAGTCAGTCAGGTCTCAAGTCTTGTGTCAAGAGTCAGGTCTCAAGTATTGTGTCAAGAGTCAGAGTCAGGTCTTAAGTCTTGTGTCAAGAGTCAGAGTCAGGTCTTAAGTCTTGTGTCAAGAGTCAGTCAGGTCTCAAGTATTGTGTCAAGAGTCAGAGTCAAGTCTTAAGTCTTGTGTCAAGAGTCAGAGTCAGGTCTCAAGTCTTGTGTCAAGAGTCAGAGTCAGGTCTCAAGTCTTGTGTCAAGAGTCAGAGTCAGGTCTTAAGTCTTGTGTCAAGAGTCAGGTCTCAAGTATTGTGTCAAGAGTCAGTCAGGTCTCAAGTCTTGTGTCAAGAGTCAGGTCTCAAGTATTGTGTCAAGAGTCAGAGTCAGGTCTTAAGTCTTGTGTCAAGAGTCAGAGTCAGGTCTCAAGTCTTTGGTCAAGAGTCAGAGTCAGGTCTCAAGTCTTGTGTCAAGAGTCAGAGTCAGGGTCAGGTCTCAAGTCTTTGGTCAAGAGTCAGAGTCAGGTCTCAAGTCTTGTGTCAAGAGTCAGAGTCAGCTCTCAAGTCTTTGGTCAAGAGTCAGAGTCAGGTGTCAAGTCTTTGGTCAAGAGTCAGAGTCAGGTCTCAAGTCTTGTGTCAAGAGTCAGGTCTCAAGTCTTGTGTCAAGAGTCAGAGTCAGGTCTCAAGTCTTGTGTCAAGAGTCAGAGTCAGGTCTTAAGTCTTGTGTCAAGAGTCAGTCAGGTCTCAAGTATTGTGTCAAGAGTCAGAGTCAGGTCTCAAGTCTTGTGTCAAGAGTCAGAGTCAGGTCTTAAGTCTTGTGTCAAGAGTCAGAGTCAGGTCTCAAGTCTTGTGTCAAGAGTCAGGTCTCAAGTCTTTGGTCAAGAGTCAGAGTCAGGTCTCAAGTCTTGTGTCAAGAGTCAGAGTCAGGTCTTAAGTCTTGTGTCAAGAGTCAGTCAGGTCTCAAGTCTTGTGTCAAGAGTCAGAGTCAGGTCTCAAGTCTTGTGTCAAGAGTCAGAGTCAGGTCTTAAGTCTTGTGTCAAGAGTCAGTCAGGTCTCAAGTCTTGTGTCAAGAGTCAGGTCTCAAGTCTTGTGTCAAGAGTCAGAGTCAGGTCTTAAGTCTTGTGTCAAGAGTCAGAGTCAGGTCTCAAGTCTTGTGTCAAGAGTCAGAGTCAGGTCTCAAGTCTTGTGTCAAGAGTCAGAGTCAGGTCTTAAGTCTTGTGTCAAGAGTCAGAGTCAGGTCTTAAGTCTTGTGTCAAGAGTCAGGTCTCAAGTCTTGTGTCAAGAGTCAGGTCTCAAGTCTTGTGTCAAGAGTCAGGTCTCAAGTATTGTGTCAAGAGTCAGAGTCAGGTCTCAAGTCTTGTGTCAAGAGTCAGAGTCAGGTCAGGTCTCAAGTCTTTGGTCAAGAGTCAGAGTCAGGTCTCAAGTCTTGTGTCAAGAGTCAGAGTCAGGTCTTAAGTCTTGTGTCAAGAGTCAGAGTCAGGTCTCAAGTCTTGTGTCAAGAGTCAGAGTCAGGTCTCAAGTCTTGTGTCAAGAGTCAGAGTCAGGTCTTAAGTCTTGTGTCAAGAGTCAGGTCTCAAGTCTTGTGTCAAGAGTCAGTCAGGTCTCAAGTCTTGTGTCAAGAGTCAGGTCTCAAGTATTGTGTCAAGAGTCAGAGTCAGGTCTTAAGTCTTGTGTCAAGAGTCAGAGTCAGGTCTCAAGTCTTTGGTCAAGAGTCAGAGTCAGGTCTCAAGTCTTGTGTCAAGAGTCAGAGTCAGGTCAGGTCTCAAGTCTTTGTCAAGAGTCAGAGTCAGGTCTCAAGTCTTGTGTCAAGAGTCAGAGTCAGGTCTCAAGTCTTGGTCAAGAGTCAGAGTCAGGTCTCAAGTCTTTGTCAAGAGTCAGAGTCAGGTCTCAAGTCTTGTGTCAAGAGTCAGAGTCAGGTCTCAAGTCTTGTGTCAAGAGTCAGGTCTCAAGTCTTGTGTCAAGAGTCAGAGTCAGGTCTCAAGTCTTGTGTCAAGAGTCAGTCAGGTCTCAAGTCTTGTGTCAAGAGTCAGAGTCAGGTCTCAAGTCTTGTGTCAAGAGTCAGAGTCAGGTCTTAAGTCTTGTGTCAAGAGTCAGAGTCAGGTCTCAAGTCTTGTGTCAAGAGTCAGGTCTCAAGTCTTTGGTCAAGAGTCAGAGTCAGGTCTCAAGTCTTGTGTCAAGAGTCAGAGTCAGGTCTTAAGTCTTGTGTCAAGAGTCAGTCAGGTCTCAAGTCTTGTGTCAAGAGTCAGAGTCAGGTCTCAAGTCTTGTGTCAAGAGTCAGAGTCAGGTCTTAAGTCTTGTGTCAAGAGTCAGTCAGGTCTCAAGTCTTGTGTCAAGAGTCAGGTCTCAAGTCTTGTGTCAAGAGTCAGAGTCAGGTCTTAAGTCTTGTGTCAAGAGTCAGAGTCAGGTCTTGTGTCAAGAGTCAGAGTCAGGTCTCAAGTCTTGTGTCAAGAGTCAGAGTCAGGTCTTAAGTCTTGTGTCAAGAGTCAGAGTCAGGTCTTAAGTCTTGTGTCAAGAGTCAGGTCTCAAGTCTTGTGTCAAGAGTCAGGTCTCAAGTCTTGTGTCAAGAGTCAGGTCTCAAGTATTGTGTCAAGAGTCAGAGTCAGGTCTCAAGTCTTGTGTCAAGAGTCAGAGTCAGGGTCAGGTCTCAAGTCTTTGGTCAAGAGTCAGAGTCAGGTCTCAAGTCTTGTGTCAAGAGTCAGAGTCAGGTCTTAAGTCTTGTGTCAAGAGTCAGTCAGGTCTCAAGTCTTGTGTCAAGAGTCAGGTCTCAAGTCTTTGGTCAAGAGTCAGAGTCAGGTCTCAAGTCTTGTGTCAAGAGTCAGAGTCAGGTCTTAAGTCTTGTGTCAAGAGTCAGTCAGGTCTCAAGTCTTGTGTCAAGAGTCAGAGTCAGGTCTCAAGTCTTGTGTCAAGAGTCAGAGTCAGGTCTTAAGTCTTGTGTCAAGAGTCAGTCAGGTCTCAAGTCTTGTGTCAAGAGTCAGGTCTCAAGTATTGTGTCAAGAGTCAGAGTCAGGTCTTAAGTCTTGTGTCAAGAGTCAGAGTCAGGTCTCAAGTCTTGTGTCAAGAGTCAGAGTCAGGTCTCAAGTCTTGTGTCAAGAGTCAGAGTCAGGTCTTAAGTCTTGTGTCAAGAGTCAGAGTCAGGTCTTAAGTCTTGTGTCAAGAGTCAGAGTCAGGTCTCAAGTCTTGTGTCAAGAGTCAGGTCTCAAGTCTTGTGTCAAGAGTCAGTCAGGTCTCAAGTCTTGTGTCAAGAGTCAGAGTCAGGTCTCAAGTCTTGTGTCAAGAGTCAGAGTCAGGTCTTAAGTCTTGTGTCAAGAGTCAGTCAGGTCTCAAGTCTTGTGTCAAGAGTCAGGTCTCAAGTCTTGTGTCAAGAGTCAGAGTCAGGTCTCAAGTCTTGTGTCAAGAGTCAGAGTCAGGTCTCAAGTCTTGTGTCAAGAGTCAGGTCTCAAGTCTTGTGTCAAGAGTCAGAGTCAGGTCTCAAGTCTTGTGTCAAGAGTCAGAGTCAGGTCAGGTCTCAAGTCTTGTCAAGAGTCAGAGTCAGGTCTCAAGTCTTGTGTCAAGAGTCAGAGTCAGGTCTTAAGTCTTGTGTCAAGAGTCAGTCAGGTCTCAAGTCTTGTGTCAAGAGTCAGGTCTCAAGTCTTGTGTCAAGAGTCAGAGTCAGGTCTCAAGTCTTGTGTCAAGAGTCAGTCAGGTCTCAAGTCTTGTGTCAAGAGTCAGGTCTCAAGTCTTGTGTCAAGAGTCAGAGTCAGGTCTCAAGTCTTGTGTCAAGAGTCAGAGTCAGGTCTCAAGTCTTGTGTCAAGAGTCAGGTCTCAAGTCTTGTGTCAAGAGTCAGAGTCAGGTCTCAAGTCTTGTGTCAAGAGTCAGAGTCAGGGTCAGGTCTCAAGTCTTTGGTCAAGAGTCAGAGTCAGGTCTCAAGTCTTGTGTCAAGAGTCAGAGTCAGGTCTTAAGTCTTGTGTCAAGAGTCAGTCAGGTCTCAAGTCTTGTGTCAAGAGTCAGGTCTCAAGTCTTTGGTCAAGAGTCAGAGTCAGGTCTCAAGTCTTGTGTCAAGAGTCAGAGTCAGGTCTTAAGTCTTGTGTCAAGAGTCAGTCAGGTCTCAAGTCTTGTGTCAAGAGTCAGAGTCAGGTCTCAAGTCTTGTGTCAAGAGTCAGAGTCAGGTCTTAAGTCTTGTGTCAAGAGTCAGTCAGGTCTCAAGTCTTGTGTCAAGAGTCAGGTCTCAAGTATTGTGTCAAGAGTCAGAGTCAGGTCTTAAGTCTTGTGTCAAGAGTCAGAGTCAGGTCTTAAGTCTTGTGTCAAGAGTCAGTCAGGTCTCAAGTCTTGTGTCAAGAGTCAGAGTCAGGTCTTAAGTCTTGTGTCAAGAGTCAGAGTCAGGTCTCAAGTCTTGTGTCAAGAGTCAGAGTCAGGTCTCAAGTCTTGTGTCAAGAGTCAGAGTCAGGTCTTAAGTCTTGTGTCAAGAGTCAGGTCTCAAGTCTTGTGTCAAGAGTCAGTCAGGTCTCAAGTCTTGTGTCAAGAGTCAGGTCTCAAGTATTGTGTCAAGAGTCAGAGTCAGGTCTTAAGTCTTGTGTCAAGAGTCAGAGTCAGGTCTCAAGTCTTTGGTCAAGAGTCAGAGTCAGGTCTCAAGTCTTGTGTCAAGAGTCAGAGTCAGGGTCAGGTCTCAAGTCTTTGGTCAAGAGTCAGAGTCAGGTCTCAAGTCTTGTGTCAAGAGTCAGAGTCAGCTCTCAAGTCTTTGGTCAAGAGTCAGAGTCAGGTGTCAAGTCTTTGGTCAAGAGTCAGAGTCAGGTCTCAAGTCTTGTGTCAAGAGTCAGGTCTCAAGTCTTGTGTCAAGAGTCAGAGTCAGGTCTCAAGTCTTGTGTCAAGAGTCAGAGTCAGGTCTTAAGTCTTGTGTCAAGAGTCAGTCAGGTCTCAAGTCTTGTGTCAAGAGTCAGAGTCAGGTCTCAAGTCTTGTGTCAAGAGTCAGAGTCAGGTCTTAAGTCTTGTGTCAAGAGTCAGAGTCAGGTCTCAAGTCTTGTGTCAAGAGTCAGGTCTCAAGTCTTTGGTCAAGAGTCAGAGTCAGGTCTCAAGTCTTGTGTCAAGAGTCAGAGTCAGGTCTTAAGTCTTGTGTCAAGAGTCAGTCAGGTCTCAAGTCTTGTGTCAAGAGTCAGAGTCAGGTCTCAAGTCTTGTGTCAAGAGTCAGAGTCAGGTCTTAAGTCTTGTGTCAAGAGTCAGTCAGGTCTCAAGTCTTGTGTCAAGAGTCAGGTCTCAAGTATTGTGTCAAGAGTCAGAGTCAGGTCTTAAGTCTTGTGTCAAGAGTCAGAGTCAGGTCTCAAGTCTTGTGTCAAGAGTCAGAGTCAGGTCTCAAGTCTTGTGTCAAGAGTCAGAGTCAGGTCTTAAGTCTTGTGTCAAGAGTCAGAGTCAGGTCTTAAGTCTTGTGTCAAGAGTCAGGTCTCAAGTCTTGTGTCAAGAGTCAGGTCTCAAGTCTTGTGTCAAGAGTCAGGTCTCAAGTCTTGTGTCAAGAGTCAGAGTCAGGTCTCAAGTCTTGTGTCAAGAGTCAGAGTCAGGGTCAGGTCTCAAGTCTTTGGTCAAGAGTCAGAGTCAGGTCTCAAGTCTTGTGTCAAGAGTCAGAGTCAGGTCTTAAGTCTTGTGTCAAGAGTCAGAGTCAGGTCTCAAGTCTTGTGTCAAGAGTCAGAGTCAGGTCTCAAGTCTTGTGTCAAGAGTCAGAGTCAGGTCTTAAGTCTTGTGTCAAGAGTCAGGTCTCAAGTCTTGTGTCAAGAGTCAGTCAGGTCTCAAGTCTTGTGTCAAGAGTCAGGTCTCAAGTCTTGTGTCAAGAGTCAGAGTCAGGTCTTAAGTCTTGTGTCAAGAGTCAGAGTCAGGTCTCAAGTCTTTGGTCAAGAGTCAGAGTCAGGTCTCAAGTCTTGTGTCAAGAGTCAGAGTCAGGTCAGGTCTCAAGTCTTTGTCAAGAGTCAGAGTCAGGTCTCAAGTCTTGTGTCAAGAGTCAGAGTCAGGTCTCAAGTCTTGTGTCAAGAGTCAGAGTCAGGTCTCAAGTCTTTGTCAAGAGTCAGAGTCAGGTCTCAAGTCTTGTGTCAAGAGTCAGAGTCAGGTCTCAAGTCTTGTGTCAAGAGTCAGGTCTCAAGTCTTGTGTCAAGAGTCAGAGTCAGGTCTCAAGTCTTGTGTCAAGAGTCAGTCAGGTCTCAAGTCTTGTGTCAAGAGTCAGAGTCAGGTCTCAAGTCTTGTGTCAAGAGTCAGAGTCAGGTCTTAAGTCTTGTGTCAAGAGTCAGAGTCAGGTCTCAAGTCTTGTGTCAAGAGTCAGGTCTCAAGTCTTTGGTCAAGAGTCAGAGTCAGGTCTCAAGTCTTGTGTCAAGAGTCAGAGTCAGGTCTTAAGTCTTGTGTCAAGAGTCAGTCAGGTCTCAAGTCTTGTGTCAAGAGTCAGAGTCAGGTCTCAAGTCTTGTGTCAAGAGTCAGAGTCAGGTCTTAAGTCTTGTGTCAAGAGTCAGTCAGGTCTCAAGTCTTGTGTCAAGAGTCAGGTCTCAAGTATTGTGTCAAGAGTCAGAGTCAGGTCTTAAGTCTTGTGTCAAGAGTCAGAGTCAGGTCTTGTGTCAAGAGTCAGAGTCAGGTCTCAAGTCTTGTGTCAAGAGTCAGAGTCAGGTCTTAAGTCTTGTGTCAAGAGTCAGAGTCAGGTCTTAAGTCTTGTGTCAAGAGTCAGGTCTCAAGTCTTGTGTCAAGAGTCAGGTCTCAAGTCTTGTGTCAAGAGTCAGGTCTCAAGTCTTGTGTCAAGAGTCAGAGTCAGGTCTCAAGTCTTGTGTCAAGAGTCAGAGTCAGGGTCAGGTCTCAAGTCTTTGGTCAAGAGTCAGAGTCAGGTCTCAAGTCTTGTGTCAAGAGTCAGAGTCAGGTCTTAAGTCTTGTGTCAAGAGTCAGTCAGGTCTCAAGTCTTGTGTCAAGAGTCAGGTCTCAAGTCTTTGGTCAAGAGTCAGAGTCAGGTCTCAAGTCTTGTGTCAAGAGTCAGAGTCAGGTCTTAAGTCTTGTGTCAAGAGTCAGTCAGGTCTCAAGTCTTGTGTCAAGAGTCAGAGTCAGGTCTCAAGTCTTGTGTCAAGAGTCAGAGTCAGGTCTTAAGTCTTGTGTCAAGAGTCAGTCAGGTCTCAAGTCTTGTGTCAAGAGTCAGGTCTCAAGTATTGTGTCAAGAGTCAGAGTCAGGTCTTAAGTCTTGTGTCAAGAGTCAGAGTCAGGTCTCAAGTCTTGTGTCAAGAGTCAGAGTCAGGTCTCAAGTCTTGTGTCAAGAGTCAGAGTCAGGTCTTAAGTCTTGTGTCAAGAGTCAGAGTCAGGTCTTAAGTCTTGTGTCAAGAGTCAGAGTCAGGTCTCAAGTCTTGTGTCAAGAGTCAGGTCTCAAGTCTTGTGTCAAGAGTCAGTCAGGTCTCAAGTCTTGTGTCAAGAGTCAGAGTCAGGTCTCAAGTCTTGTGTCAAGAGTCAGAGTCAGGTCTCAAGTCTTGTGTCAAGAGTCAGTCAGGTCTCAAGTCTTGTGTCAAGAGTCAGGTCTCAAGTCTTGTGTCAAGAGTCAGGTCTCAAGTCTTGTGTCAAGAGTCAGAGTCAGGTCTTAAGTCTTGTGTCAAGAGTCAGAGTCAGGTCTCAAGTCTTGTGTCAAGAGTCAGGTCTCAAGTCTTGTGTCAAGAGTCAGAGTCAGGTCTCAAGTCTTGTGTCAAGAGTCAGAGTCAGGTCTTAAGTCTTGTGTCAAGAGTCAGGTCTCAAGTCTTGTGTCAAGAGTCAGGTCTCAAGTCTTGTGTCAAGAGTCAGGTCTCAAGTCTTGTGTCAAGAGTCAGAGTCAGGTCTCAAGTCTTGTGTCAAGAGTCAGAGTCAGGTCTCAAGTCTTGTGTCAAGAGTCAGTCAGGTCTCAAGTCTTGTGTCAAGAGTCAGGTCTCAAGTCTTTGGTCAAGAGTCAGAGTCAGGTCTCAAGTCTTGTGTCAAGAGTCAGAGTCAGGTCTTAAGTCTTGTGTCAAGAGTCAGTCAGGTCTCAAGTCTTGTGTCAAGAGTCAGAGTCAGGTCTCAAGTCTTGTGTCAAGAGTCAGAGTCAGGTCTTAAGTCTTGTGTCAAGAGTCAGTCAGGTCTCAAGTCTTGTGTCAAGAGTCAGGTCTCAAGTCTTGTGTCAAGAGTCAGAGTCAGGTCTTAAGTCTTGTGTCAAGAGTCAGAGTCAGGTCTTAAGTCTTGTGTCAAGAGTCAGTCAGGTCTCAAGTCTTGTGTCAAGAGTCAGAGTCAGGTCTTAAGTCTTGTGTCAAGAGTCAGAGTCAGGTCTCAAGTCTTGTGTCAAGAGTCAGAGTCAGGTCTCAAGTCTTGTGTCAAGAGTCAGAGTCAGGTCTTAAGTCTTGTGTCAAGAGTCAGGTCTCAAGTCTTGTGTCAAGAGTCAGTCAGGTCTCAAGTCTTGTGTCAAGAGTCAGGTCTCAAGTCTTGTGTCAAGAGTCAGAGTCAGGTCTCAAGTCTTGTGTCAAGAGTCAGAGTCAGGTCTCAAGTCTTTGGTCAAGAGTCAGAGTCAGGTCTCAAGTCTTGTGTCAAGAGTCAGAGTCAGGTCTCAAGTCTTGTGTCAAGAGTCAGAGTCAGGTCTCAAGTCTTGTGTCAAGAGTCAGAGTCAGGTCTCAAGTCTTGGTCAAGAGTCAGAGTCAGGTCTCAAGTCTTGTGTCAAGAGTCAGGTCTCAAGTCTTGTGTCAAGAGTCAGAGTCAGGTCTCAAGTCTTGTGTCAAGAGTCAGTCAGGTCTCAAGTCTTGTGTCAAGAGTCAGAGTCAGGTCTCAAGTCTTGTGTCAAGAGTCAGAGTCAGGTCTTAAGTCTTGTGTCAAGAGTCAGAGTCAGGTCTCAAGTCTTGTGTCAAGAGTCAGGTCTCAAGTCTTTGGTCAAGAGTCAGAGTCAGGTCTCAAGTCTTGTGTCAAGAGTCAGAGTCAGGTCTTAAGTCTTGTGTCAAGAGTCAGTCAGGTCTCAAGTCTTGTGTCAAGAGTCAGAGTCAGGTCTCAAGTCTTGTGTCAAGAGTCAGAGTCAGGTCTTAAGTCTTGTGTCAAGAGTCAGTCAGGTCTCAAGTCTTGTGTCAAGAGTCAGGTCTCAAGTATTGTGTCAAGAGTCAGAGTCAGGTCTTAAGTCTTGTGTCAAGAGTCAGAGTCAGGTCTTGTGTCAAGAGTCAGAGTCAGGTCTCAAGTCTTGTGTCAAGAGTCAGAGTCAGGTCTTAAGTCTTGTGTCAAGAGTCAGAGTCAGGTCTTAAGTCTTGTGTCAAGAGTCAGGTCTCAAGTCTTGTGTCAAGAGTCAGGTCTCAAGTCTTGTGTCAAGAGTCAGGTCTCAAGTATTGTGTCAAGAGTCAGAGTCAGGTCTCAAGTCTTGTGTCAAGAGTCAGAGTCAGGGTCAGGTCTCAAGTCTTTGGTCAAGAGTCAGAGTCAGGTCTCAAGTCTTGTGTCAAGAGTCAGAGTCAGGTCTTAAGTCTTGTGTCAAGAGTCAGTCAGGTCTCAAGTCTTGTGTCAAGAGTCAGGTCTCAAGTCTTTGGTCAAGAGTCAGAGTCAGGTCTCAAGTCTTGTGTCAAGAGTCAGAGTCAGGTCTTAAGTCTTGTGTCAAGAGTCAGTCAGGTCTCAAGTCTTGTGTCAAGAGTCAGAGTCAGGTCTCAAGTCTTGTGTCAAGAGTCAGAGTCAGGTCTTAAGTCTTGTGTCAAGAGTCAGTCAGGTCTCAAGTCTTGTGTCAAGAGTCAGGTCTCAAGTATTGTGTCAAGAGTCAGAGTCAGGTCTTAAGTCTTGTGTCAAGAGTCAGAGTCAGGTCTCAAGTCTTGTGTCAAGAGTCAGAGTCAGGTCTCAAGTCTTGTGTCAAGAGTCAGAGTCAGGTCTTAAGTCTTGTGTCAAGAGTCAGAGTCAGGTCTTAAGTCTTGTGTCAAGAGTCAGAGTCAGGTCTCAAGTCTTGTGTCAAGAGTCAGGTCTCAAGTCTTGTGTCAAGAGTCAGTCAGGTCTCAAGTCTTGTGTCAAGAGTCAGAGTCAGGTCTCAAGTCTTGTGTCAAGAGTCAGAGTCAGGTCTCAAGTCTTGTGTCAAGAGTCAGTCAGGTCTCAAGTCTTGTGTCAAGAGTCAGGTCTCAAGTCTTGTGTCAAGAGTCAGGTCTCAAGTCTTGTGTCAAGAGTCAGAGTCAGGTCTTAAGTCTTGTGTCAAGAGTCAGAGTCAGGTCTCAAGTCTTGTGTCAAGAGTCAGGTCTCAAGTCTTGTGTCAAGAGTCAGAGTCAGGTCTTAAGTCTTGTGTCAAGAGTCAGAGTCAGGTCTCAAGTCTTGTGTCAAGAGTCAGGTCTCAAGTCTTGTGTCAAGAGTCAGGTCTCAAGTCTTGTGTCAAGAGTCAGGTCTCAAGTCTTGTGTCAAGAGTCAGAGTCAGGTCTCAAGTCTTGTGTCAAGAGTCAGAGTCAGGTCTCAAGTCTTGTGTCAAGAGTCAGTCAGGTCTCAAGTCTTGTGTCAAGAGTCAGGTCTCAAGTCTTTGGTCAAGAGTCAGAGTCAGGTCTCAAGTCTTGTGTCAAGAGTCAGAGTCAGGTCTTAAGTCTTGTGTCAAGAGTCAGTCAGGTCTCAAGTCTTGTGTCAAGAGTCAGAGTCAGGTCTCAAGTCTTGTGTCAAGAGTCAGAGTCAGGTCTTAAGTCTTGTGTCAAGAGTCAGTCAGGTCTCAAGTCTTGTGTCAAGAGTCAGGTCTCAAGTCTTGTGTCAAGAGTCAGAGTCAGGTCTTAAGTCTTGTGTCAAGAGTCAGAGTCAGGTCTTAAGTCTTGTGTCAAGAGTCAGTCAGGTCTCAAGTCTTGTGTCAAGAGTCAGAGTCAGGTCTTAAGTCTTGTGTCAAGAGTCAGAGTCAGGTCTCAAGTCTTGTGTCAAGAGTCAGAGTCAGGTCTCAAGTCTTGTGTCAAGAGTCAGAGTCAGGTCTTAAGTCTTGTGTCAAGAGTCAGGTCTCAAGTCTTGTGTCAAGAGTCAGTCAGGTCTCAAGTCTTGTGTCAAGAGTCAGGTCTCAAGTATTGTGTCAAGAGTCAGAGTCAGGTCTTAAGTCTTGTGTCAAGAGTCAGAGTCAGGTCTCAAGTCTTTGGTCAAGAGTCAGAGTCAGGTCTCAAGTCTTGTGTCAAGAGTCAGAGTCAGGGTCAGGTCTCAAGTCTTTGGTCAAGAGTCAGAGTCAGGTCTCAAGTCTTGTGTCAAGAGTCAGAGTCAGGTCTCAAGTCTTTGTCAAGAGTCAGAGTCAGGTCTCAAGTCTTTGTCAAGAGTCAGAGTCAGGTCTCAAGTCTTGTGTCAAGAGTCAGGTCTCAAGTCTTGTGTCAAGAGTCAGAGTCAGGTCTCAAGTCTTGTGTCAAGAGTCAGAGTCAGGTCTTAAGTCTTGTGTCAAGAGTCAGTCAGGTCTCAAGTCTTGTGTCAAGAGTCAGAGTCAGGTCTCAAGTCTTGTGTCAAGAGTCAGAGTCAGGTCTTAAGTCTTGTGTCAAGAGTCAGAGTCAGGTCTCAAGTCTTGTGTCAAGAGTCAGGTCTCAAGTCTTTGGTCAAGAGTCAGAGTCAGGTCTCAAGTCTTGTGTCAAGAGTCAGAGTCAGGTCTTAAGTCTTGTGTCAAGAGTCAGTCAGGTCTCAAGTCTTGTGTCAAGAGTCAGAGTCAGGTCTCAAGTCTTGTGTCAAGAGTCAGAGTCAGGTCTTAAGTCTTGTGTCAAGAGTCAGTCAGGTCTCAAGTCTTGTGTCAAGAGTCAGGTCTCAAGTCTTGTGTCAAGAGTCAGAGTCAGGTCTTAAGTCTTGTGTCAAGAGTCAGAGTCAGGTCTCAAGTCTTGTGTCAAGAGTCAGAGTCAGGTCTCAAGTCTTGTGTCAAGAGTCAGAGTCAGGTCTTAAGTCTTGTGTCAAGAGTCAGAGTCAGGTCTTAAGTCTTGTGTCAAGAGTCAGGTCTCAAGTCTTGTGTCAAGAGTCAGGTCTCAAGTCTTGTGTCAAGAGTCAGGTCTCAAGTCTTGTGTCAAGAGTCAGAGTCAGGTCTCAAGTCTTGTGTCAAGAGTCAGAGTCAGGGTCAGGTCTCAAGTCTTTGGTCAAGAGTCAGAGTCAGGTCTCAAGTCTTGTGTCAAGAGTCAGAGTCAGGTCTTAAGTCTTGTGTCAAGAGTCAGAGTCAGGTCTCAAGTCTTGTGTCAAGAGTCAGAGTCAGGTCTCAAGTCTTGTGTCAAGAGTCAGAGTCAGGTCTTAAGTCTTGTGTCAAGAGTCAGGTCTCAAGTCTTGTGTCAAGAGTCAGTCAGGTCTCAAGTCTTGTGTCAAGAGTCAGGTCTCAAGTATTGTGTCAAGAGTCAGAGTCAGGTCTTAAGTCTTGTGTCAAGAGTCAGAGTCAGGTCTCAAGTCTTTGGTCAAGAGTCAGAGTCAGGTCTCAAGTCTTGTGTCAAGAGTCAGAGTCAGGTCAGGTCTCAAGTCTTTGTCAAGAGTCAGAGTCAGGTCTCAAGTCTTGTGTCAAGAGTCAGAGTCAGGTCTCAAGTCTTGTGTCAAGAGTCAGAGTCAGGTCTCAAGTCTTTGTCAAGAGTCAGAGTCAGGTCTCAAGTCTTGTGTCAAGAGTCAGAGTCAGGTCTCAAGTCTTGTGTCAAGAGTCAGGTCTCAAGTCTTGTGTCAAGAGTCAGAGTCAGGTCTCAAGTCTTGTGTCAAGAGTCAGTCAGGTCTCAAGTCTTGTGTCAAGAGTCAGAGTCAGGTCTCAAGTCTTGTGTCAAGAGTCAGAGTCAGGTCTCAAGTCTTTGTCAAGAGTCAGAGTCAGGTCTCAAGTCTTGTGTCAAGAGTCAGAGTCAGGTCTTAAGTCTTGTGTCAAGAGTCAGTCAGGTCTCAAGTCTTGTGTCAAGAGTCAGAGTCAGGTCTCAAGTCTTGTGTCAAGAGTCAGAGTCAGGTCTTAAGTCTTGTGTCAAGAGTCAGTCAGGTCTCAAGTCTTGTGTCAAGAGTCAGGTCTCAAGTCTTGTGTCAAGAGTCAGAGTCAGGTCTTAAGTCTTGTGTCAAGAGTCAGAGTCAGGTCTCAAGTCTTGTGTCAAGAGTCAGAGTCAGGTCTCAAGTCTTGTGTCAAGAGTCAGAGTCAGGTCTCAAGTCTTGTGTCAAGAGTCAGAGTCAGGTCTTAAGTCTTGTGTCAAGAGTCAGAGTCAGGTCTCAAGTCTTGTGTCAAGAGTCAGGTCTCAAGTCTTGTGTCAAGAGTCAGTCAGGTCTCAAGTCTTGTGTCAAGAGTCAGAGTCAGGTCTCAAGTCTTGTGTCAAGAGTCAGAGTCAGGTCTCAAGTCTTGTGTCAAGAGTCAGTCAGGTCTCAAGTCTTGTGTCAAGAGTCAGGTCTCAAGTCTTGTGTCAAGAGTCAGGTCTCAAGTCTTGTGTCAAGAGTCAGAGTCAGGTCTTAAGTCTTGTGTCAAGAGTCAGAGTCAGGTCTCAAGTCTTGTGTCAAGAGTCAGGTCTCAAGTCTTGTGTCAAGAGTCAGAGTCAGGTCTCAAGTCTTGTGTCAAGAGTCAGAGTCAGGTCTTAAGTCTTGTGTCAAGAGTCAGGTCTCAAGTCTTGTGTCAAGAGTCAGGTCTCAAGTCTTGTGTCAAGAGTCAGGTCTCAAGTCTTGTGTCAAGAGTCAGAGTCAGGTCTCAAGTCTTGTGTCAAGAGTCAGAGTCAGGTCTCAAGTCTTGTGTCAAGAGTCAGTCAGGTCTCAAGTCTTGTGTCAAGAGTCAGGTCTCAAGTCTTTGGTCAAGAGTCAGAGTCAGGTCTCAAGTCTTGTGTCAAGAGTCAGAGTCAGGTCTTAAGTCTTGTGTCAAGAGTCAGTCAGGTCTCAAGTCTTGTGTCAAGAGTCAGAGTCAGGTCTCAAGTCTTGTGTCAAGAGTCAGAGTCAGGTCTTAAGTCTTGTGTCAAGAGTCAGTCAGGTCTCAAGTCTTGTGTCAAGAGTCAGGTCTCAAGTATTGTGTCAAGAGTCAGAGTCAGGTCTTAAGTCTTGTGTCAAGAGTCAGAGTCAGGTCTTAAGTCTTGTGTCAAGAGTCAGTCAGGTCTCAAGTCTTGTGTCAAGAGTCAGAGTCAGGTCTTAAGTCTTGTGTCAAGAGTCAGAGTCAGGTCTCAAGTCTTGTGTCAAGAGTCAGAGTCAGGTCTCAAGTCTTGTGTCAAGAGTCAGAGTCAGGTCTTAAGTCTTGTGTCAAGAGTCAGGTCTCAAGTCTTGTGTCAAGAGTCAGTCAGGTCTCAAGTCTTGTGTCAAGAGTCAGGTCTCAAGTCTTGTGTCAAGAGTCAGAGTCAGGTCTCAAGTCTTGTGTCAAGAGTCAGAGTCAGGTCTCAAGTCTTTGTCAAGAGTCAGAGTCAGGTCTCAAGTCTTGTGTCAAGAGTCAGAGTCAGGTCTCAAGTCTTGTGTCAAGAGTCAGAGTCAGGTCTCAAGTCTTTGTCAAGAGTCAGAGTCAGGTCTCAAGTCTTGGTCAAGAGTCAGAGTCAGGTCTCAAGTCTTGTGTCAAGAGTCAGGTCTCAAGTCTTGTGTCAAGAGTCAGAGTCAGGTCTCAAGTCTTGTGTCAAGAGTCAGTCAGGTCTCAAGTCTTGTGTCAAGAGTCAGAGTCAGGTCTCAAGTCTTGTGTCAAGAGTCAGAGTCAGGTCTTAAGTCTTGTGTCAAGAGTCAGAGTCAGGTCTCAAGTCTTGTGTCAAGAGTCAGGTCTCAAGTCTTTGGTCAAGAGTCAGAGTCAGGTCTCAAGTCTTGTGTCAAGAGTCAGAGTCAGGTCTTAAGTCTTGTGTCAAGAGTCAGTCAGGTCTCAAGTCTTGTGTCAAGAGTCAGAGTCAGGTCTCAAGTCTTGTGTCAAGAGTCAGAGTCAGGTCTTAAGTCTTGTGTCAAGAGTCAGTCAGGTCTCAAGTCTTGTGTCAAGAGTCAGGTCTCAAGTATTGTGTCAAGAGTCAGAGTCAGGTCTTAAGTCTTGTGTCAAGAGTCAGAGTCAGGTCTTGTGTCAAGAGTCAGAGTCAGGTCTCAAGTCTTGTGTCAAGAGTCAGAGTCAGGTCTTAAGTCTTGTGTCAAGAGTCAGAGTCAGGTCTTAAGTCTTGTGTCAAGAGTCAGGTCTCAAGTCTTGTGTCAAGAGTCAGGTCTCAAGTCTTGTGTCAAGAGTCAGGTCTCAAGTATTGTGTCAAGAGTCAGAGTCAGGTCTCAAGTCTTGTGTCAAGAGTCAGAGTCAGGGTCAGGTCTCAAGTCTTTGGTCAAGAGTCAGAGTCAGGTCTCAAGTCTTGTGTCAAGAGTCAGAGTCAGGTCTTAAGTCTTGTGTCAAGAGTCAGTCAGGTCTCAAGTCTTGTGTCAAGAGTCAGGTCTCAAGTCTTTGGTCAAGAGTCAGAGTCAGGTCTCAAGTCTTGTGTCAAGAGTCAGAGTCAGGTCTTAAGTCTTGTGTCAAGAGTCAGTCAGGTCTCAAGTCTTGTGTCAAGAGTCAGAGTCAGGTCTCAAGTCTTGTGTCAAGAGTCAGAGTCAGGTCTTAAGTCTTGTGTCAAGAGTCAGTCAGGTCTCAAGTCTTGTGTCAAGAGTCAGGTCTCAAGTATTGTGTCAAGAGTCAGAGTCAGGTCTTAAGTCTTGTGTCAAGAGTCAGAGTCAGGTCTCAAGTCTTGTGTCAAGAGTCAGAGTCAGGTCTCAAGTCTTGTGTCAAGAGTCAGAGTCAGGTCTTAAGTCTTGTGTCAAGAGTCAGAGTCAGGTCTTAAGTCTTGTGTCAAGAGTCAGAGTCAGGTCTCAAGTCTTGTGTCAAGAGTCAGGTCTCAAGTCTTGTGTCAAGAGTCAGTCAGGTCTCAAGTCTTGTGTCAAGAGTCAGAGTCAGGTCTCAAGTCTTGTGTCAAGAGTCAGAGTCAGGTCTCAAGTCTTGTGTCAAGAGTCAGTCAGGTCTCAAGTCTTGTGTCAAGAGTCAGGTCTCAAGTCTTGTGTCAAGAGTCAGGTCTCAAGTCTTGTGTCAAGAGTCAGAGTCAGGTCTCAAGTCTTGTGTCAAGAGTCAGAGTCAGGTCTCAAGTCTTGTGTCAAGAGTCAGGTCTCAAGTCTTGTGTCAAGAGTCAGAGTCAGGTCTTAAGTCTTGTGTCAAGAGTCAGAGTCAGGTCTTAAGTCTTGTGTCAAGAGTCAGGTCTCAAGTCTTGTGTCAAGAGTCAGGTCTCAAGTCTTGTGTCAAGAGTCAGGTCTCAAGTCTTGTGTCAAGAGTCAGAGTCAGGTCTCAAGTCTTGTGTCAAGAGTCAGAGTCAGGTCTCAAGTCTTGTGTCAAGAGTCAGTCAGGTCTCAAGTCTTGTGTCAAGAGTCAGGTCTCAAGTCTTTGGTCAAGAGTCAGAGTCAGGTCTCAAGTCTTGTGTCAAGAGTCAGAGTCAGGTCTTAAGTCTTGTGTCAAGAGTCAGTCAGGTCTCAAGTCTTGTGTCAAGAGTCAGAGTCAGGTCTCAAGTCTTGTGTCAAGAGTCAGAGTCAGGTCTTAAGTCTTGTGTCAAGAGTCAGTCAGGTCTCAAGTCTTGTGTCAAGAGTCAGGTCTCAAGTCTTGTGTCAAGAGTCAGAGTCAGGTCTTAAGTCTTGTGTCAAGAGTCAGAGTCAGGTCTTAAGTCTTGTGTCAAGAGTCAGTCAGGTCTCAAGTATTGTGTCAAGAGTCAGAGTCAGGTCTTAAGTCTTGTGTCAAGAGTCAGAGTCAGGTCTCAAGTCTTGTGTCAAGAGTCAGAGTCAGGTCTCAAGTCTTGTGTCAAGAGTCAGAGTCAGGTCTTAAGTCTTGTGTCAAGAGTCAGGTCTCAAGTCTTGTGTCAAGAGTCAGTCAGGTCTCAAGTCTTGTGTCAAGAGTCAGGTCTCAAGTATTGTGTCAAGAGTCAGAGTCAGGTCTTAAGTCTTGTGTCAAGAGTCAGAGTCAGGTCTCAAGTCTTTGGTCAAGAGTCAGAGTCAGGTCTCAAGTCTTGTGTCAAGAGTCAGAGTCAGGGTCAGGTCTCAAGTCTTTGGTCAAGAGTCAGAGTCAGGTCTCAAGTCTTGTGTCAAGAGTCAGAGTCAGCTCTCAAGTCTTTGGTCAAGAGTCAGAGTCAGGTGTCAAGTCTTTGGTCAAGAGTCAGAGTCAGGTCTCAAGTCTTGTGTCAAGAGTCAGGTCTCAAGTCTTGTGTCAAGAGTCAGAGTCAGGTCTCAAGTCTTGTGTCAAGAGTCAGAGTCAGGTCTTAAGTCTTGTGTCAAGAGTCAGTCAGGTCTCAAGTATTGTGTCAAGAGTCAGAGTCAGGTCTCAAGTCTTGTGTCAAGAGTCAGAGTCAGGTCTTAAGTCTTGTGTCAAGAGTCAGAGTCAGGTCTCAAGTCTTGTGTCAAGAGTCAGGTCTCAAGTCTTTGGTCAAGAGTCAGAGTCAGGTCTCAAGTCTTGTGTCAAGAGTCAGAGTCAGGTCTTAAGTCTTGTGTCAAGAGTCAGTCAGGTCTCAAGTCTTGTGTCAAGAGTCAGAGTCAGGTCTCAAGTCTTGTGTCAAGAGTCAGAGTCAGGTCTTAAGTCTTGTGTCAAGAGTCAGTCAGGTCTCAAGTCTTGTGTCAAGAGTCAGGTCTCAAGTATTGTGTCAAGAGTCAGAGTCAGGTCTTAAGTCTTGTGTCAAGAGTCAGAGTCAGGTCTCAAGTCTTGTGTCAAGAGTCAGAGTCAGGTCTCAAGTCTTGTGTCAAGAGTCAGAGTCAGGTCTTAAGTCTTGTGTCAAGAGTCAGAGTCAGGTCTTAAGTCTTGTGTCAAGAGTCAGGTCTCAAGTCTTGTGTCAAGAGTCAGGTCTCAAGTCTTGTGTCAAGAGTCAGGTCTCAAGTATTGTGTCAAGAGTCAGAGTCAGGTCTCAAGTCTTGTGTCAAGAGTCAGAGTCAGGGTCAGGTCTCAAGTCTTTGGTCAAGAGTCAGAGTCAGGTCTCAAGTCTTGTGTCAAGAGTCAGAGTCAGGTCTTAAGTCTTGTGTCAAGAGTCAGAGTCAGGTCTCAAGTCTTGTGTCAAGAGTCAGAGTCAGGTCTCAAGTCTTGTGTCAAGAGTCAGAGTCAGGTCTTAAGTCTTGTGTCAAGAGTCAGGTCTCAAGTCTTGTGTCAAGAGTCAGTCAGGTCTCAAGTCTTGTGTCAAGAGTCAGGTCTCAAGTATTGTGTCAAGAGTCAGAGTCAGGTCTTAAGTCTTGTGTCAAGAGTCAGAGTCAGGTCTCAAGTCTTGGTCAAGAGTCAGAGTCAGGTCTCAAGTCTTGTGTCAAGAGTCAGAGTCAGGGTCAGGTCTCAAGTCTTTGGTCAAGAGTCAGAGTCAGGTCTCAAGTCTTGTGTCAAGAGTCAGAGTCAGGTCTCAAGTCTTGGTCAAGAGTCAGAGTCAGGTCTCAAGTCTTTGGTCAAGAGTCAGAGTCAGGTCTCAAGTCTTGTGTCAAGAGTCAGAGTCAGGTCTCAAGTCTTGTGTCAAGAGTCAGGTCTCAAGTCTTGTGTCAAGAGTCAGAGTCAGGTCTCAAGTCTTGTGTCAAGAGTCAGTCAGGTCTCAAGTCTTGTGTCAAGAGTCAGAGTCAGGTCTCAAGTCTTGTGTCAAGAGTCAGAGTCAGGTCTTAAGTCTTGTGTCAAGAGTCAGAGTCAGGTCTCAAGTCTTGTGTCAAGAGTCAGGTCTCAAGTCTTTGGTCAAGAGTCAGAGTCAGGTCTCAAGTCTTGTGTCAAGAGTCAGAGTCAGGTCTTAAGTCTTGTGTCAAGAGTCAGTCAGGTCTCAAGTCTTGTGTCAAGAGTCAGAGTCAGGTCTCAAGTCTTGTGTCAAGAGTCAGAGTCAGGTCTTAAGTCTTGTGTCAAGAGTCAGTCAGGTCTCAAGTCTTGTGTCAAGAGTCAGGTCTCAAGTATTGTGTCAAGAGTCAGAGTCAGGTCTTAAGTCTTGTGTCAAGAGTCAGAGTCAGGTCTTGTGTCAAGAGTCAGAGTCAGGTCTCAAGTCTTGTGTCAAGAGTCAGAGTCAGGTCTTAAGTCTTGTGTCAAGAGTCAGAGTCAGGTCTTAAGTCTTGTGTCAAGAGTCAGGTCTCAAGTCTTGTGTCAAGAGTCAGGTCTCAAGTCTTGTGTCAAGAGTCAGGTCTCAAGTATTGTGTCAAGAGTCAGAGTCAGGTCTCAAGTCTTGTGTCAAGAGTCAGAGTCAGGGTCAGGTCTCAAGTCTTTGGTCAAGAGTCAGAGTCAGGTCTCAAGTCTTGTGTCAAGAGTCAGAGTCAGGTCTTAAGTCTTGTGTCAAGAGTCAGTCAGGTCTCAAGTCTTGTGTCAAGAGTCAGGTCTCAAGTCTTTGGTCAAGAGTCAGAGTCAGGTCTCAAGTCTTGTGTCAAGAGTCAGAGTCAGGTCTTAAGTCTTGTGTCAAGAGTCAGTCAGGTCTCAAGTCTTGTGTCAAGAGTCAGAGTCAGGTCTCAAGTCTTGTGTCAAGAGTCAGAGTCAGGTCTTAAGTCTTGTGTCAAGAGTCAGTCAGGTCTCAAGTCTTGTGTCAAGAGTCAGGTCTCAAGTATTGTGTCAAGAGTCAGAGTCAGGTCTTAAGTCTTGTGTCAAGAGTCAGAGTCAGGTCTCAAGTCTTGTGTCAAGAGTCAGAGTCAGGTCTCAAGTCTTGTGTCAAGAGTCAGAGTCAGGTCTTAAGTCTTGTGTCAAGAGTCAGAGTCAGGTCTTAAGTCTTGTGTCAAGAGTCAGAGTCAGGTCTCAAGTCTTGTGTCAAGAGTCAGGTCTCAAGTCTTGTGTCAAGAGTCAGTCAGGTCTCAAGTCTTGTGTCAAGAGTCAGAGTCAGGTCTCAAGTCTTGTGTCAAGAGTCAGAGTCAGGTCTCAAGTCTTGTGTCAAGAGTCAGTCAGGTCTCAAGTCTTGTGTCAAGAGTCAGGTCTCAAGTCTTGTGTCAAGAGTCAGGTCTCAAGTCTTGTGTCAAGAGTCAGAGTCAGGTCTTAAGTCTTGTGTCAAGAGTCAGAGTCAGGTCTCAAGTCTTGTGTCAAGAGTCAGGTCTCAAGTCTTGTGTCAAGAGTCAGAGTCAGGTCTCAAGTCTTGTGTCAAGAGTCAGAGTCAGGTCTTAAGTCTTGTGTCAAGAGTCAGGTCTCAAGTCTTGTGTCAAGAGTCAGGTCTCAAGTCTTGTGTCAAGAGTCAGGTCTCAAGTCTTGTGTCAAGAGTCAGAGTCAGGTCTCAAGTCTTGTGTCAAGAGTCAGAGTCAGGTCTCAAGTCTTGTGTCAAGAGTCAGAGTCAGGTCTCAAGTCTTGTGTCAAGAGTCAGTCAGGTCTCAAGTCTTGTGTCAAGAGTCAGAGTCAGGTCTCAAGTCTTGTGTCAAGAGTCAGAGTCAGGTCTTAAGTCTTGTGTCAAGAGTCAGTCAGGTCTCAAGTCTTGTGTCAAGAGTCAGGTCTCAAGTCTTGTGTCAAGAGTCAGAGTCAGGTCTTAAGTCTTGTGTCAAGAGTCAGAGTCAGGTCTCAAGTCTTGTGTCAAGAGTCAGAGTCAGGTCTCAAGTCTTGTGTCAAGAGTCAGAGTCAGGTCTTAAGTCTTGTGTCAAGAGTCAGAGTCAGGTCTTAAGTCTTGTGTCAAGAGTCAGAGTCAGGTCTCAAGTCTTGTGTCAAGAGTCAGGTCTCAAGTCTTGTGTCAAGAGTCAGTCAGGTCTCAAGTCTTGTGTCAAGAGTCAGAGTCAGGTCTCAAGTCTTGTGTCAAGAGTCAGAGTCAGGTCTCAAGTCTTGTGTCAAGAGTCAGTCAGGTCTCAAGTCTTGTGTCAAGAGTCAGGTCTCAAGTCTTGTGTCAAGAGTCAGGTCTCAAGTCTTGTGTCAAGAGTCAGAGTCAGGTCTTAAGTCTTGTGTCAAGAGTCAGAGTCAGGTCTCAAGTCTTGTGTCAAGAGTCAGGTCTCAAGTCTTGTGTCAAGAGTCAGAGTCAGGTCTTAAGTCTTGTGTCAAGAGTCAGAGTCAGGTCTTAAGTCTTGTGTCAAGAGTCAGGTCTCAAGTCTTGTGTCAAGAGTCAGGTCTCAAGTCTTGTGTCAAGAGTCAGGTCTCAAGTCTTGTGTCAAGAGTCAGAGTCAGGTCTCAAGTCTTGTGTCAAGAGTCAGAGTCAGGTCAGGTCTCAAGTCTTTGGTCAAGAGTCAGAGTCAGGTCTCAAGTCTTGTGTCAAGAGTCAGAGTCAGGTCTTAAGTCTTGTGTCAAGAGTCAGTCAGGTCTCAAGTCTTGTGTCAAGAGTCAGAGTCAGGTCTCAAGTCTTGTGTCAAGAGTCAGAGTCAGGTCTCAAGTCTTGTGTCAAGAGTCAGAGTCAGGTCTCAAGTCTTGTGTCAAGAGTCAGAGTCAGGTCAGGTCTCAAGTCTTGTGTCAAGAGTCAGAGTCAGGTCTCAAGTCTTGTGTCAAGAGTCAGAGTCAGGTCTCAAGTCTTGTGTCAAGAGTCAGAGTCAGGTCTCAAGTCTTGTGTCAAGAGTCAGAGTCAGGTCTCAAGTCTTGTGTCAAGAGTCAGAGTCAGGTCTCAAGTCTTGTGTCAAGAGTCAGAGTCAGGTCTCAAGTCTTGTGTCAAGAGTCAGAGTCAGGTCTCAAGTCTTGTGTCAAGAGTCAGAGTCAGGTCTCAAGTCTTGTGTCAAGAGTCAGAGTCAGGTCTCAAGTCTTGTGTCAAGAGTCAGAGTCAGGTCTTAAGTCTTGTGTCAAGAGTCAGGTCTCAAGTCTTGTGTCAAGAGTCAGGTCTCAAGTCTTGTGTCAAGAGTCAGAGTCAGGTCTTAAGTCTTGTGTCAAGAGTCAGAGTCAGGTCTTAAGTCTTGTGTCAAGAGTCAGGTCTCAAGTCTTGTGTCAAGAGTCAGGTCTCAAGTCTTGTGTCAAGAGTCAGGTCTCAAGTCTTGTGTCAAGAGTCAGAGTCAGGTCTCAAGTCTTGTGTCAAGAGTCAGAGTCAGGGTCAGGTCTCAAGTCTTTGTCAAGAGTCAGAGTCAGGTCTCAAGTCTTGTGTCAAGAGTCAGAGTCAGGTCTTAAGTCTTGTGTCAAGAGTCAGTCAGGTCTCAAGTCTTGTGTCAAGAGTCAGGTCTCAAGTCTTGTGTCAAGAGTCAGAGTCAGGTCTCAAGTCTTGTGTCAAGAGTCAGTCAGGTCTCAAGTCTTGTGTCAAGAGTCAGAGTCAGGTCTCAAGTCTTGTGTCAAGAGTCAGAGTCAGGTCTCAAGTCTTGTGTCAAGAGTCAGGTCTCAAGTCTTGTGTCAAGAGTCAGAGTCAGGTCTCAAGTCTTGTGTCAAGAGTCAGAGTCAGGTCAGGTCTCAAGTCTTGTGTCAAGAGTCAGAGTCAGGTCTCAAGTCTTGTGTCAAGAGTCAGAGTCAGGTCTTAAGTCTTGTGTCAAGAGTCAGTCAGGTCTCAAGTCTTGTGTCAAGAGTCAGGTCTCAAGTCTTGTGTCAAGAGTCAGAGTCAGGTCTCAAGTCTTGTGTCAAGAGTCAGAGTCAGGTCTTAAGTCTTGTGTCAAGAGTCAGTCAGGTCTCAAGTCTTGTGTCAAGAGTCAGGTCTCAAGTCTTGTGTCAAGAGTCAGGTCTCAAGTCTTGTGTCAAGAGTCAGAGTCAGGTCTCAAGTCTTGTGTCAAGAGTCAGAGTCAGGTCAGGTCTCAAGTCTTTGGTCAAGAGTCAGAGTCAGGTCTCAAGTCTTGTGTCAAGAGTCAGAGTCAGGTCTTAAGTCTTGTGTCAAGAGTCAGTCAGGTCTCAAGTCTTGTGTCAAGAGTCAGGTCTCAAGTCTTTGGTCAAGAGTCAGAGTCAGGTCTCAAGTCTTGTGTCAAGAGTCAGAGTCAGGTCTTAAGTCTTGTGTCAAGAGTCAGTCAGGTCTCAAGTCTTGTGTCAAGAGTCAGAGTCAGGTCTCAAGTCTTGTGTCAAGAGTCAGAGTCAGGTCTTAAGTCTTGTGTCAAGAGTCAGTCAGGTCTCAAGTCTTGTGTCAAGAGTCAGGTCTCAAGTCTTGTGTCAAGAGTCAGAGTCAGGTCTTAAGTCTTGTGTCAAGAGTCAGAGTCAGGTCTTAAGTCTTGTGTCAAGAGTCAGTCAGGTCTCAAGTCTTGTGTCAAGAGTCAGAGTCAGGTCTTAAGTCTTGTGTCAAGAGTCAGAGTCAGGTCTCAAGTCTTGTGTCAAGAGTCAGAGTCAGGTCTCAAGTCTTGTGTCAAGAGTCAGAGTCAGGTCTCAAGTCTTGTGTCAAGAGTCAGGTCTCAAGTCTTGTGTCAAGAGTCAGAGTCAGGTCTCAAGTCTTGTGTCAAGAGTCAGAGTCAGGTCTCAAGTCTTGTGTCAAGAGTCAGAGTCAGGTCTCAAGTCTTGTGTCAAGAGTCAGAGTCAGGTCAGGTCTCAAGTCTTTGGTCAAGAGTCAGAGTCAGGTCTCAAGTCTTGTGTCAAGAGTCAGAGTCAGGTCTCAAGTCTTGTGTCAAGAGTCAGAGTCAGGTCTCAAGTCTTGTGTCAAGAGTCAGAGTCAGGTCTCAAGTCTTGTGTCAAGAGTCAGAGTCAGGTCTCAAGTCTTGTGTCAAGAGTCAGAGTCAGGTCTCAAGTCTTGTGTCAAGAGTCAGAGTCAGGTCTTAAGTCTTGTGTCAAGAGTCAGGTCTCAAGTCTTGTGTCAAGAGTCAGGTCTCAAGTCTTGTGTCAAGAGTCAGGTCTCAAGTCTTGTGTCAAGAGTCAGAGTCAGGTCTCAAGTCTTGTGTCAAGAGTCAGAGTCAGGTCTTAAGTCTTGTGTCAAGAGTCAGAGTCAGGTCTCAAGTCTTGTGTCAAGAGTCAGAGTCAGGTCTCAAGTCTTGTGTCAAGAGTCAGAGTCAGGTCTCAAGTCTTGTGTCAAGAGTCAGAGTCAGGTCTCAAGTCTTGTGTCAAGAGTCAGGTCTCAAGTCTTGTGTCAAGAGTCAGGTCTCAAGTCTTGTGTCAAGAGTCAGAGTCAGGTCTCAAGTCTTGTGTCAAGAGTCAGAGTCAGGTCTCAAGTCTTGTGTCAAGAGTCAGAGTCAGGTCTCAAGTCTTGTGTCAAGAGTCAGAGTCAGGTCAGGTCTCAAGTCTTGTGTCAAGAGTCAGAGTCAGGTCTCAAGTCTTGTGTCAAGAGTCAGAGTCAGGTCTCAAGTCTTGTGTCAAGAGTCAGAGTCAGGTCTCAAGTCTTGTGTCAAGAGTCAGAGTCAGGTCTCAAGTCTTGTGTCAAGAGTCAGAGTCAGGTCTCAAGTCTTGTGTCAAGAGTCAGAGTCAGGTCTCAAGTCTTGTGTCAAGAGTCAGAGTCAGGTCTCAAGTCTTGTGTCAAGAGTCAGAGTCAGGTCTCAAGTCTTGTGTCAAGAGTCAGAGTCAGGTCTCAAGTCTTGTGTCAAGAGTCAGAGTCAGGTCTCAAGTCTTGTGTCAAGAGTCAGGTCTCAAGTCTTGTGTCAAGAGTCAGGTCTCAAGTCTTGTGTCAAGAGTCAGAGTCAGGTCTCAAGTCTTGTGTCAAGAGTCAGAGTCAGGTCTTAAGTCTTGTGTCAAGAGTCAGGTCTCAAGTCTTGTGTCAAGAGTCAGGTCTCAAGTCTTGTGTCAAGAGTCAGGTCTCAAGTCTTGTGTCAAGAGTCAGAGTCAGGTCTCAAGTCTTGTGTCAAGAGTCAGAGTCAGGTCAGGTCTCAAGTCTTTGTCAAGAGTCAGAGTCAGGTCTCAAGTCTTGTGTCAAGAGTCAGAGTCAGGTCTTAAGTCTTGTGTCAAGAGTCAGTCAGGTCTCAAGTCTTGTGTCAAGAGTCAGGTCTCAAGTCTTGTGTCAAGAGTCAGAGTCAGGTCTTAAGTCTTGTGTCAAGAGTCAGTCAGGTCTCAAGTCTTGTGTCAAGAGTCAGAGTCAGGTCTCAAGTCTTGTGTCAAGAGTCAGAGTCAGGTCTCAAGTCTTGTGTCAAGAGTCAGGTCTCAAGTCTTGTGTCAAGAGTCAGAGTCAGGTCTCAAGTCTTGTGTCAAGAGTCAGAGTCAGGTCAGGTCTCAAGTCTTTGTCAAGAGTCAGAGTCAGGTCTCAAGTCTTGTGTCAAGAGTCAGAGTCAGGTCTTAAGTCTTGTGTCAAGAGTCAGTCAGGTCTCAAGTCTTGTGTCAAGAGTCAGGTCTCAAGTCTTTGGTCAAGAGTCAGAGTCAGGTCTCAAGTCTTGTGTCAAGAGTCAGAGTCAGGTCTTAAGTCTTGTGTCAAGAGTCAGTCAGGTCTCAAGTCTTGTGTCAAGAGTCAGAGTCAGGTCTCAAGTCTTGTGTCAAGAGTCAGAGTCAGGTCTTAAGTCTTGTGTCAAGAGTCAGTCAGGTCTCAAGTCTTGTGTCAAGAGTCAGGTCTCAAGTCTTGTGTCAAGAGTCAGGTCTCAAGTCTTGTGTCAAGAGTCAGAGTCAGGTCTCAAGTCTTGTGTCAAGAGTCAGAGTCAGGTCAGGTCTCAAGTCTTTGGTCAAGAGTCAGAGTCAGGTCTCAAGTCTTGTGTCAAGAGTCAGAGTCAGGTCTTAAGTCTTGTGTCAAGAGTCAGTCAGGTCTCAAGTCTTGTGTCAAGAGTCAGGTCTCAAGTCTTGTGTCAAGAGTCAGAGTCAGGTCTCAAGTCTTGTGTCAAGAGTCAGTCAGGTCTCAAGTCTTGTGTCAAGAGTCAGAGTCAGGTCTCAAGTCTTGTGTCAAGAGTCAGAGTCAGGTCTTAAGTCTTGTGTCAAGAGTCAGTCAGGTCTCAAGTCTTGTGTCAAGAGTCAGGTCTCAAGTCTTGTGTCAAGAGTCAGAGTCAGGTCTCAAGTCTTGTGTCAAGAGTCAGAGTCAGGTCTTAAGTCTTGTGTCAAGAGTCAGGTCTCAAGTCTTGTGTCAAGAGTCAGGTCTCAAGTCTTGTGTCAAGAGTCAGGTCTCAAGTCTTGTGTCAAGAGTCAGAGTCAGGTCTCAAGTCTTGTGTCAAGAGTCAGAGTCAGGTCAGGTCTCAAGTCTTTGTCAAGAGTCAGAGTCAGGTCTCAAGTCTTGTGTCAAGAGTCAGAGTCAGGTCTTAAGTCTTGTGTCAAGAGTCAGTCAGGTCTCAAGTCTTGTGTCAAGAGTCAGGTCTCAAGTCTTGTGTCAAGAGTCAGAGTCAGGTCTCAAGTCTTGTGTCAAGAGTCAGTCAGGTCTCAAGTCTTGTGTCAAGAGTCAGAGTCAGGTCTCAAGTCTTGTGTCAAGAGTCAGAGTCAGGTCTCAAGTCTTGTGTCAAGAGTCAGGTCTCAAGTCTTGTGTCAAGAGTCAGAGTCAGGTCTCAAGTCTTGTGTCAAGAGTCAGAGTCAGGTCAGGTCTCAAGTCTTTGGTCAAGAGTCAGAGTCAGGTCTCAAGTCTTGTGTCAAGAGTCAGAGTCAGGTCTTAAGTCTTGTGTCAAGAGTCAGTCAGGTCTCAAGTCTTGTGTCAAGAGTCAGGTCTCAAGTCTTTGGTCAAGAGTCAGAGTCAGGTCTCAAGTCTTGTGTCAAGAGTCAGAGTCAGGTCTTAAGTCTTGTGTCAAGAGTCAGTCAGGTCTCAAGTCTTGTGTCAAGAGTCAGAGTCAGGTCTCAAGTCTTGTGTCAAGAGTCAGAGTCAGGTCTTAAGTCTTGTGTCAAGAGTCAGTCAGGTCTCAAGTCTTGTGTCAAGAGTCAGGTCTCAAGTCTTGTGTCAAGAGTCAGGTCTCAAGTCTTGTGTCAAGAGTCAGAGTCAGGTCTCAAGTCTTGTGTCAAGAGTCAGAGTCAGGTCAGGTCTCAAGTCTTTGTCAAGAGTCAGAGTCAGGTCTCAAGTCTTGTGTCAAGAGTCAGAGTCAGGTCTTAAGTCTTGTGTCAAGAGTCAGTCAGGTCTCAAGTCTTGTGTCAAGAGTCAGGTCTCAAGTCTTGTGTCAAGAGTCAGAGTCAGGTCTTAAGTCTTGTGTCAAGAGTCAGTCAGGTCTCAAGTCTTGTGTCAAGAGTCAGAGTCAGGTCTCAAGTCTTGTGTCAAGAGTCAGAGTCAGGTCTTAAGTCTTGTGTCAAGAGTCAGTCAGGTCTCAAGTCTTGTGTCAAGAGTCAGGTCTCAAGTCTTGTGTCAAGAGTCAGAGTCAGGTCTCAAGTCTTGTGTCAAGAGTCAGAGTCAGGTCTCAAGTCTTGTGTCAAGAGTCAGTCAGGTCTCAAGTCTTGTGTCAAGAGTCAGAGTCAGGTCTTAAGTCTTGTGTCAAGAGTCAGAGTCAGGTCTCAAGTCTTGTGTCAAGAGTCAGAGTCAGGTCTCAAGTCTTGTGTCAAGAGTCAGAGTCAGGTCTCAAGTCTTGTGTCAAGAGTCAGGTCTCAAGTCTTGTGTCAAGAGTCAGAGTCAGGTCTCAAGTCTTGTGTCAAGAGTCAGAGTCAGGTCTCAAGTCTTTGTCAAGAGTCAGAGTCAGGTCTCAAGTCTTGTGTCAAGAGTCAGAGTCAGGTCAGGTCTCAAGTCTTTGTCAAGAGTCAGAGTCAGGTCTCAAGTCTTGTGTCAAGAGTCAGAGTCAGGTCTCAAGTCTTGTGTCAAGAGTCAGAGTCAGGTCTCAAGTCTTGTGTCAAGAGTCAGAGTCAGGTCTCAAGTCTTGTGTCAAGAGTCAGAGTCAGGTCTCAAGTCTTGTGTCAAGAGTCAGAGTCAGGTCTCAAGTCTTGTGTCAAGAGTCAGAGTCAGGTCTCAAGTCTTGTGTCAAGAGTCAGGTCTCAAGTCTTGTGTCAAGAGTCAGGTCTCAAGTCTTGTGTCAAGAGTCAGGTCTCAAGTCTTGTGTCAAGAGTCAGAGTCAGGTCTCAAGTCTTGTGTCAAGAGTCAGAGTCAGGTCTTAAGTCTTGTGTCAAGAGTCAGAGTCAGGTCTCAAGTCTTGTGTCAAGAGTCAGAGTCAGGTCTCAAGTCTTGTGTCAAGAGTCAGAGTCAGGTCTCAAGTCTTGTGTCAAGAGTCAGAGTCAGGTCTTAAGTCTTGTGTCAAGAGTCAGGTCTCAAGTCTTGTGTCAAGAGTCAGGTCTCAAGTCTTGTGTCAAGAGTCAGGTCTCAAGTCTTGTGTCAAGAGTCAGAGTCAGGTCTCAAGTCTTGTGTCAAGAGTCAGAGTCAGGTCAGGTCTCAAGTCTTTGGTCAAGAGTCAGAGTCAGGTCTCAAGTCTTGTGTCAAGAGTCAGAGTCAGGTCTTAAGTCTTGTGTCAAGAGTCAGTCAGGTCTCAAGTCTTGTGTCAAGAGTCAGAGTCAGGTCTCAAGTCTTGTGTCAAGAGTCAGAGTCAGGTCTCAAGTCTTGTGTCAAGAGTCAGAGTCAGGTCTCAAGTCTTGTGTCAAGAGTCAGAGTCAGGTCTTAAGTCTTGTGTCAAGAGTCAGGTCTCAAGTCTTGTGTCAAGAGTCAGTCAGGTCTCAAGTCTTGTGTCAAGAGTCAGGTCTCAAGTATTGTGTCAAGAGTCAGAGTCAGGTCTTAAGTCTTGTGTCAAGAGTCAGAGTCAGGTCTCAAGTCTTTGTCAAGAGTCAGAGTCAGGTCTCAAGTCTTGTGTCAAGAGTCAGAGTCAGGGTCAGGTCTCAAGTCTTTGGTCAAGAGTCAGAGTCAGGTCTCAAGTCTTGTGTCAAGAGTCAGAGTCAGGTCTCAAGTCTTGGTCAAGAGTCAGAGTCAGGTCTCAAGTCTTTGTCAAGAGTCAGAGTCAGGTCTCAAGTCTTGTGTCAAGAGTCAGAGTCAGGTCTCAAGTCTTGTGTCAAGAGTCAGGTCTCAAGTCTTGTGTCAAGAGTCAGAGTCAGGTCTCAAGTCTTGTGTCAAGAGTCAGAGTCAGGTCTCAAGTCTTGTGTCAAGAGTCAGAGTCAGGTCTCAAGTCTTGTGTCAAGAGTCAGAGTCAGGTCTCAAGTCTTGTGTCAAGAGTCAGAGTCAGGTCTCAAGTCTTGTGTCAAGAGTCAGAGTCAGGTCTCAAGTCTTGTGTCAAGAGTCAGGTCTCAAGTCTTGTGTCAAGAGTCAGTCAGGTCTCAAGTCTTGTGTCAAGAGTCAGAGTCAGGTCTCAAGTCTTGTGTCAAGAGTCAGAGTCAGGTCTCAAGTCTTGTGTCAAGAGTCAGTCAGGTCTCAAGTCTTGTGTCAAGAGTCAGGTCTCAAGTCTTGTGTCAAGAGTCAGGTCTCAAGTCTTGTGTCAAGAGTCAGAGTCAGGTCTTAAGTCTTGTGTCAAGAGTCAGAGTCAGGTCTCAAGTCTTGTGTCAAGAGTCAGGTCTCAAGTCTTGTGTCAAGAGTCAGAGTCAGGTCTCAAGTCTTGTGTCAAGAGTCAGAGTCAGGTCTTAAGTCTTGTGTCAAGAGTCAGGTCTCAAGTCTTGTGTCAAGAGTCAGGTCTCAAGTCTTGTGTCAAGAGTCAGGTCTCAAGTCTTGTGTCAAGAGTCAGGTCTCAAGTCTTGTGTCAAGAGTCAGAGTCAGGTCTCAAGTCTTGTGTCAAGAGTCAGAGTCAGGGTCAGGTCTCAAGTCTTTGGTCAAGAGTCAGAGTCAGGTCTCAAGTCTTGTGTCAAGAGTCAGAGTCAGGTCTTGTGTCAAGAGTCAGTCAGGTCTCAAGTCTTGTGTCAAGAGTCAGGTCTCAAGTCTTTGGTCAAGAGTCAGAGTCAGGTCTCAAGTCTTGTGTCAAGAGTCAGAGTCAGGTCTTAAGTCTTGTGTCAAGAGTCAGTCAGGTCTCAAGTCTTGTGTCAAGAGTCAGAGTCAGGTCTCAAGTCTTGTGTCAAGAGTCAGAGTCAGGTCTTAAGTCTTGTGTCAAGAGTCAGTCAGGTCTCAAGTCTTGTGTCAAGAGTCAGGTCTCAAGTATTGTGTCAAGAGTCAGAGTCAGGTCTTAAGTCTTGTGTCAAGAGTCAGAGTCAGGTCTTAAGTCTTGTGTCAAGAGTCAGTCAGGTCTCAAGTATTGTGTCAAGAGTCAGAGTCAGGTCTTAAGTCTTGTGTCAAGAGTCAGAGTCAGGTCTCAAGTCTTGTGTCAAGAGTCAGAGTCAGGTCTCAAGTCTTGTGTCAAGAGTCAGGTCTCAAGTCTTGTGTCAAGAGTCAGGTCTCAAGTCTTGTGTCAAGAGTCAGTCAGGTCTCAAGTCTTGTGTCAAGAGTCAGGTCTCAAGTCTTGTGTCAAGAGTCAGGTCTCAAGTCTTGTGTCAAGAGTCAGAGTCAGGTCTTAAGTCTTGTGTCAAGAGTCAGAGTCAGGTCTCAAGTCTTTGGTCAAGAGTCAGAGTCAGGTCTCAAGTCTTGTGTCAAGAGTCAGAGTCAGGTCAGGTCTCAAGTCTTTGTCAAGAGTCAGAGTCAGGTCTCAAGTCTTGTGTCAAGAGTCAGAGTCAGGTCTCAAGTCTTTGGTCAAGAGTCAGAGTCAGGTCTCAAGTCTTTGTCAAGAGTCAGAGTCAGGTCTCAAGTCTTGTGTCAAGAGTCAGGTCTCAAGTCTTGTGTCAAGAGTCAGAGTCAGGTCTCAAGTCTTGTGTCAAGAGTCAGAGTCAGGTCTTAAGTCTTGTGTCAAGAGTCAGTCAGGTCTCAAGTATTGTGTCAAGAGTCAGAGTCAGGTCTCAAGTCTTGTGTCAAGAGTCAGAGTCAGGTCTCAAGTCTTGGTCAAGAGTCAGAGTCAGGTCTCAAGTCTTGTGTCAAGAGTCAGAGTCAGGGTCAGGTCTCAAGTCTTTGGTCAAGAGTCAGAGTCAGGTCTCAAGTCTTGTGTCAAGAGTCAGAGTCAGGTCTCAAGTCTTTGTCAAGAGTCAGAGTCAGGTCTCAAGTCTTGGTCAAGAGTCAGAGTCAGGTCTCAAGTCTTGTGTCAAGAGTCAGAGTCAGGTCTCAAGTCTTGTGTCAAGAGTCAGAGTCAGGTCTTAAGTCTTGTGTCAAGAGTCAGTCAGGTCTCAAGTCTTGTGTCAAGAGTCAGAGTCAGGTCTCAAGTCTTGTGTCAAGAGTCAGAGTCAGGTCTTAAGTCTTGTGTCAAGAGTCAGAGTCAGGTCTCAAGTCTTGTGTCAAGAGTCAGGTCTCAAGTCTTTGGTCAAGAGTCAGAGTCAGGTCTCAAGTCTTGTGTCAAGAGTCAGAGTCAGGTCTTAAGTCTTGTGTCAAGAGTCAGTCAGGTCTCAAGTCTTGTGTCAAGAGTCAGAGTCAGGTCTCAAGTCTTGTGTCAAGAGTCAGAGTCAGGTCTTAAGTCTTGTGTCAAGAGTCAGAGTCAGGTCTCAAGTCTTGTGTCAAGAGTCAGAGTCAGGTCTCAAGTCTTGTGTCAAGAGTCAGAGTCAGGTCTTAAGTCTTGTGTCAAGAGTCAGAGTCAGGTCTTAAGTCTTGTGTCAAGAGTCAGGTCTCAAGTCTTGTGTCAAGAGTCAGGTCTCAAGTATTGTGTCAAGAGTCAGAGTCAGGTCTCAAGTCTTGTGTCAAGAGTCAGAGTCAGGGTCAGGTCTCAAGTCTTTGGTCAAGAGTCAGAGTCAGGTCTCAAGTCTTGTGTCAAGAGTCAGAGTCAGGTCTTAAGTCTTGTGTCAAGAGTCAGTCAGGTCTCAAGTCTTGTGTCAAGAGTCAGGTCTCAAGTCTTTGGTCAAGAGTCAGAGTCAGGTCTCAAGTCTTGTGTCAAGAGTCAGAGTCAGGTCTTAAGTCTTGTGTCAAGAGTCAGTCAGGTCTCAAGTCTTGTGTCAAGAGTCAGAGTCAGGTCTCAAGTCTTGTGTCAAGAGTCAGAGTCAGGTCTTAAGTCTTGTGTCAAGAGTCAGTCAGGTCTCAAGTCTTGTGTCAAGAGTCAGGTCTCAAGTATTGTGTCAAGAGTCAGAGTCAGGTCTTAAGTCTTGTGTCAAGAGTCAGAGTCAGGTCTTAAGTCTTGTGTCAAGAGTCAGTCAGGTCTCAAGTCTTGTGTCAAGAGTCAGAGTCAGGTCTTAAGTCTTGTGTCAAGAGTCAGAGTCAGGTCTTAAGTCTTGTGTCAAGAGTCAGTCAGGTCTCAAGTCTTGTGTCAAGAGTCAGAGTCAGGTCTCAAGTCTTGTGTCAAGAGTCAGAGTCAGGTCTCAAGTCTTTGGTCAAGAGTCAGAGTCAGGTCTCAAGTCTTGTGTCAAGAGTCAGAGTCAGGGTCAGGTCTCAAGTCTTTGGTCAAGAGTCAGAGTCAGGTCTCAAGTCTTGTGTCAAGAGTCAGAGTCAGGTCTCAAGTCTTTGTCAAGAGTCAGAGTCAGGTCTCAAGTCTTTGTCAAGAGTCAGAGTCAGGTCTCAAGTCTTGTGTCAAGAGTCAGAGTCAGGTCTCAAGTCTTGTGTCAAGAGTCAGAGTCAGGTCTTAAGTCTTGTGTCAAGAGTCAGTCAGGTCTCAAGTCTTGTGTCAAGAGTCAGAGTCAGGTCTCAAGTCTTGTGTCAAGAGTCAGAGTCAGGTCTTAAGTCTTGTGTCAAGAGTCAGAGTCAGGTCTCAAGTCTTGTGTCAAGAGTCAGGTCTCAAGTCTTTGGTCAAGAGTCAGAGTCAGGTCTCAAGTCTTGTGTCAAGAGTCAGAGTCAGGTCTTAAGTCTTGTGTCAAGAGTCAGTCAGGTCTCAAGTCTTGTGTCAAGAGTCAGAGTCAGGTCTCAAGTCTTGTGTCAAGAGTCAGAGTCAGGTCTTAAGTCTTGTGTCAAGAGTCAGAGTCAGGTCTCAAGTCTTGTGTCAAGAGTCAGAGTCAGGTCTCAAGTCTTGTGTCAAGAGTCAGAGTCAGGTCTTAAGTCTTGTGTCAAGAGTCAGAGTCAGGTCTCAAGTCTTGTGTCAAGAGTCAGGTCTCAAGTCTTGTGTCAAGAGTCAGGTCTCAAGTCTTGTGTCAAGAGTCAGAGTCAGGTCTCAAGTCTTGTGTCAAGAGTCAGAGTCAGGTCTCAAGTCTTTGTCAAGAGTCAGAGTCAGGTCTCAAGTCTTGTGTCAAGAGTCAGAGTCAGGTCTTAAGTCTTGTGTCAAGAGTCAGTCAGGTCTCAAGTCTTGTGTCAAGAGTCAGAGTCAGGTCTCAAGTCTTGTGTCAAGAGTCAGAGTCAGGTCTTAAGTCTTGTGTCAAGAGTCAGTCAGGTCTCAAGTCTTGTGTCAAGAGTCAGGTCTCAAGTCTTGTGTCAAGAGTCAGAGTCAGGTCTTAAGTCTTGTGTCAAGAGTCAGAGTCAGGTCTTAAGTCTTGTGTCAAGAGTCAGTCAGGTCTCAAGTCTTGTGTCAAGAGTCAGAGTCAGGTCTTAAGTCTTGTGTCAAGAGTCAGAGTCAGGTCTCAAGTCTTGTGTCAAGAGTCAGAGTCAGGTCTCAAGTCTTGTGTCAAGAGTCAGAGTCAGGTCTTAAGTCTTGTGTCAAGAGTCAGGTCTCAAGTCTTGTGTCAAGAGTCAGTCAGGTCTCAAGTCTTGTGTCAAGAGTCAGGTCTCAAGTCTTGTGTCAAGAGTCAGAGTCAGGTCTCAAGTCTTGTGTCAAGAGTCAGAGTCAGGTCTCAAGTCTTTGTCAAGAGTCAGAGTCAGGTCTCAAGTCTTGTGTCAAGAGTCAGAGTCAGGTCTCAAGTCTTTGGTCAAGAGTCAGAGTCAGGTCTCAAGTCTTGTGTCAAGAGTCAGAGTCAGGTCTCAAGTCTTGTGTCAAGAGTCAGGTCTCAAGTCTTGTGTCAAGAGTCAGAGTCAGGTCTCAAGTCTTGTGTCAAGAGTCAGAGTCAGGTCTCAAGTCTTGTGTCAAGAGTCAGTCAGGTCTCAAGTCTTGTGTCAAGAGTCAGAGTCAGGTCTCAAGTCTTGTGTCAAGAGTCAGAGTCAGGTCTTAAGTCTTGTGTCAAGAGTCAGAGTCAGGTCTCAAGTCTTGGTCAAGAGTCAGAGTCAGGTCTCAAGTCTTGTGTCAAGAGTCAGAGTCAGGTCTTAAGTCTTGTGTCAAGAGTCAGTCAGGTCTCAAGTCTTGTGTCAAGAGTCAGAGTCAGGTCTCAAGTCTTGTGTCAAGAGTCAGAGTCAGGTCTTAAGTCTTGTGTCAAGAGTCAGTCAGGTCTCAAGTCTTGTGTCAAGAGTCAGGTCTCAAGTATTGTGTCAAGAGTCAGAGTCAGGTCTTAAGTCTTGTGTCAAGAGTCAGAGTCAGGTCTCAAGTCTTGTGTCAAGAGTCAGAGTCAGGTCTCAAGTCTTGTGTCAAGAGTCAGAGTCAGGTCTTAAGTCTTGTGTCAAGAGTCAGAGTCAGGTCTTAAGTCTTGTGTCAAGAGTCAGGTCTCAAGTCTTGTGTCAAGAGTCAGGTCTCAAGTCTTGTGTCAAGAGTCAGGTCTCAAGTATTGTGTCAAGAGTCAGAGTCAGGTCTCAAGTCTTGTGTCAAGAGTCAGAGTCAGGTCAGGTCTCAAGTCTTTGGTCAAGAGTCAGAGTCAGGTCTCAAGTCTTGTGTCAAGAGTCAGAGTCAGGTCTTAAGTCTTGTGTCAAGAGTCAGTCAGGTCTCAAGTCTTGTGTCAAGAGTCAGGTCTCAAGTCTTTGGTCAAGAGTCAGAGTCAGGTCTCAAGTCTTGTGTCAAGAGTCAGAGTCAGGTCTTAAGTCTTGTGTCAAGAGTCAGTCAGGTCTCAAGTCTTGTGTCAAGAGTCAGAGTCAGGTCTCAAGTCTTGTGTCAAGAGTCAGAGTCAGGTCTTAAGTCTTGTGTCAAGAGTCAGTCAGGTCTCAAGTCTTGTGTCAAGAGTCAGGTCTCAAGTCTTGTGTCAAGAGTCAGAGTCAGGTCTCAAGTCTTGTGTCAAGAGTCAGGTCTCAAGTCTTGTGTCAAGAGTCAGAGTCAGGTCTCAAGTCTTGTGTCAAGAGTCAGAGTCAGGTCTTAAGTCTTGTGTCAAGAGTCAGTCAGGTCTCAAGTCTTGTGTCAAGAGTCAGAGTCAGGTCTCAAGTCTTGTGTCAAGAGTCAGAGTCAGGTCTCAAGTCTTGTGTCAAGAGTCAGAGTCAGGTCTCAAGTCTTGTGTCAAGAGTCAGGTCTCAAGTCTTGTGTCAAGAGTCAGGTCTCAAGTCTTGTGTCAAGAGTCAGTCAGGTCTCAAGTCTTGTGTCAAGAGTCAGGTCTCAAGTCTTGTGTCAAGAGTCAGGTCTCAAGTCTTGTGTCAAGAGTCAGAGTCAGGTCTTAAGTCTTGTGTCAAGAGTCAGAGTCAGGTCTCAAGTCTTTGGTCAAGAGTCAGAGTCAGGTCTCAAGTCTTGTGTCAAGAGTCAGAGTCAGGTCAGGTCTCAAGTCTTGTGTCAAGAGTCAGAGTCAGGTCTCAAGTCTTGTGTCAAGAGTCAGAGTCAGGTCTCAAGTCTTTGGTCAAGAGTCAGAGTCAGGTCTCAAGTCTTGTGTCAAGAGTCAGAGTCAGGTCTCAAGTCTTGTGTCAAGAGTCAGGTCTCAAGTCTTGTGTCAAGAGTCAGAGTCAGGTCTCAAGTCTTGTGTCAAGAGTCAGAGTCAGGTCTTAAGTCTTGTGTCAAGAGTCAGTCAGGTCTCAAGTCTTGTGTCAAGAGTCAGAGTCAGGTCTCAAGTCTTGTGTCAAGAGTCAGAGTCAGGTCTCAAGTCTTTGTCAAGAGTCAGAGTCAGGTCTCAAGTCTTGTGTCAAGAGTCAGAGTCAGGGTCAGGTCTCAAGTCTTTGGTCAAGAGTCAGAGTCAGGTCTCAAGTCTTGTGTCAAGAGTCAGAGTCAGGTCTCAAGTCTTTGGTCAAGAGTCAGAGTCAGGTCTCAAGTCTTGTGTCAAGAGTCAGAGTCAGGTCTCAAGTCTTGTGTCAAGAGTCAGAGTCAGGTCTCAAGTCTTGTGTCAAGAGTCAGAGTCAGGTCTTAAGTCTTGTGTCAAGAGTCAGTCAGGTCTCAAGTCTTGTGTCAAGAGTCAGAGTCAGGTCTCAAGTCTTGTGTCAAGAGTCAGAGTCAGGTCTTAAGTCTTGTGTCAAGAGTCAGAGTCAGGTCTCAAGTCTTGTGTCAAGAGTCAGGTCTCAAGTCTTTGGTCAAGAGTCAGAGTCAGGTCTCAAGTCTTGTGTCAAGAGTCAGAGTCAGGTCTTAAGTCTTGTGTCAAGAGTCAGTCAGGTCTCAAGTCTTGTGTCAAGAGTCAGAGTCAGGTCTCAAGTCTTGTGTCAAGAGTCAGAGTCAGGTCTTAAGTCTTGTGTCAAGAGTCAGAGTCAGGTCTCAAGTCTTGTGTCAAGAGTCAGAGTCAGGTCTCAAGTCTTGTGTCAAGAGTCAGAGTCAGGTCTTAAGTCTTGTGTCAAGAGTCAGAGTCAGGTCTTAAGTCTTGTGTCAAGAGTCAGGTCTCAAGTCTTGTGTCAAGAGTCAGGTCTCAAGTCTTGTGTCAAGAGTCAGGTCTCAAGTATTGTGTCAAGAGTCAGAGTCAGGTCTCAAGTCTTGTGTCAAGAGTCAGAGTCAGGGTCAGGTCTCAAGTCTTTGGTCAAGAGTCAGAGTCAGGTCTCAAGTCTTGTGTCAAGAGTCAGAGTCAGGTCTTAAGTCTTGTGTCAAGAGTCAGTCAGGTCTCAAGTCTTGTGTCAAGAGTCAGGTCTCAAGTCTTTGGTCAAGAGTCAGAGTCAGGTCTCAAGTCTTGTGTCAAGAGTCAGAGTCAGGTCTTAAGTCTTGTGTCAAGAGTCAGTCAGGTCTCAAGTCTTGTGTCAAGAGTCAGAGTCAGGTCTCAAGTCTTGTGTCAAGAGTCAGAGTCAGGTCTTAAGTCTTGTGTCAAGAGTCAGTCAGGTCTCAAGTCTTGTGTCAAGAGTCAGGTCTCAAGTATTGTGTCAAGAGTCAGAGTCAGGTCTTAAGTCTTGTGTCAAGAGTCAGAGTCAGGTCTTAAGTCTTGTGTCAAGAGTCAGTCAGGTCTCAAGTCTTGTGTCAAGAGTCAGAGTCAGGTCTTAAGTCTTGTGTCAAGAGTCAGAGTCAGGTCTTAAGTCTTGTGTCAAGAGTCAGTCAGGTCTCAAGTCTTGTGTCAAGAGTCAGAGTCAGGTCTCAAGTCTTGTGTCAAGAGTCAGAGTCAGGTCTCAAGTCTTGTGTCAAGAGTCAGAGTCAGGTCTCAAGTCTTGTGTCAAGAGTCAGAGTCAGGGTCAGGTCTCAAGTCTTTGGTCAAGAGTCAGAGTCAGGTCTCAAGTCTTGTGTCAAGAGTCAGAGTCAGGTCTCAAGTCTTGTGTCAAGAGTCAGAGTCAGGTCTCAAGTCTTTGGTCAAGAGTCAGAGTCAGGTCTCAAGTCTTGTGTCAAGAGTCAGAGTCAGGTCTCAAGTCTTGTGTCAAGAGTCAGAGTCAGGTCTTAAGTCTTGTGTCAAGAGTCAGTCAGGTCTCAAGTCTTGTGTCAAGAGTCAGAGTCAGGTCTCAAGTCTTGTGTCAAGAGTCAGAGTCAGGTCTTAAGTCTTGTGTCAAGAGTCAGAGTCAGGTCTCAAGTCTTGTGTCAAGAGTCAGGTCTCAAGTCTTTGTCAAGAGTCAGAGTCAGGTCTCAAGTCTTGTGTCAAGAGTCAGAGTCAGGTCTTAAGTCTTGTGTCAAGAGTCAGTCAGGTCTCAAGTCTTGTGTCAAGAGTCAGAGTCAGGTCTCAAGTCTTGTGTCAAGAGTCAGAGTCAGGTCTTAAGTCTTGTGTCAAGAGTCAGAGTCAGGTCTCAAGTCTTGTGTCAAGAGTCAGAGTCAGGTCTCAAGTCTTGTGTCAAGAGTCAGAGTCAGGTCTTAAGTCTTGTGTCAAGAGTCAGAGTCAGGTCTCAAGTCTTGTGTCAAGAGTCAGGTCTCAAGTCTTGTGTCAAGAGTCAGGTCTCAAGTCTTGTGTCAAGAGTCAGAGTCAGGTCTCAAGTCTTGTGTCAAGAGTCAGAGTCAGGTCAGGTCTCAAGTCTTTGGTCAAGAGTCAGAGTCAGGTCTCAAGTCTTGTGTCAAGAGTCAGAGTCAGGTCTTAAGTCTTGTGTCAAGAGTCAGTCAGGTCTCAAGTCTTGTGTCAAGAGTCAGAGTCAGGTCTCAAGTCTTGTGTCAAGAGTCAGAGTCAGGTCTTAAGTCTTGTGTCAAGAGTCAGTCAGGTCTCAAGTCTTGTGTCAAGAGTCAGGTCTCAAGTCTTGTGTCAAGAGTCAGAGTCAGGTCTTAAGTCTTGTGTCAAGAGTCAGTCAGGTCTCAAGTCTTGTGTCAAGAGTCAGAGTCAGGTCTCAAGTCTTGTGTCAAGAGTCAGAGTCAGGTCTTAAGTCTTGTGTCAAGAGTCAGTCAGGTCTCAAGTCTTGTGTCAAGAGTCAGAGTCAGGTCTTAAGTCTTGTGTCAAGAGTCAGAGTCAGGTCTCAAGTCTTGTGTCAAGAGTCAGAGTCAGGTCTCAAGTCTTGTGTCAAGAGTCAGAGTCAGGTCTTAAGTCTTGTGTCAAGAGTCAGGTCTCAAGTCTTGTGTCAAGAGTCAGTCAGGTCTCAAGTCTTGTGTCAAGAGTCAGGTCTCAAGTATTGTGTCAAGAGTCAGAGTCAGGTCTTAAGTCTTGTGTCAAGAGTCAGAGTCAGGTCTCAAGTCTTTGTCAAGAGTCAGAGTCAGGTCTCAAGTCTTGTGTCAAGAGTCAGAGTCAGGGTCAGGTCTCAAGTCTTTGGTCAAGAGTCAGAGTCAGGTCTCAAGTCTTGTGTCAAGAGTCAGAGTCAGGTCTCAAGTCTTTGTCAAGAGTCAGAGTCAGGTCTCAAGTCTTGTGTCAAGAGTCAGAGTCAGGTCTCAAGTCTTGTGTCAAGAGTCAGGTCTCAAGTCTTGTGTCAAGAGTCAGAGTCAGGTCTCAAGTCTTGTGTCAAGAGTCAGTCAGGTCTCAAGTCTTGTGTCAAGAGTCAGAGTCAGGTCTCAAGTCTTGTGTCAAGAGTCAGAGTCAGGTCTTAAGTCTTGTGTCAAGAGTCAGAGTCAGGTCTCAAGTCTTGTGTCAAGAGTCAGGTCTCAAGTCTTTGTCAAGAGTCAGAGTCAGGTCTCAAGTCTTGTGTCAAGAGTCAGAGTCAGGTCTTAAGTCTTGTGTCAAGAGTCAGTCAGGTCTCAAGTCTTGTGTCAAGAGTCAGAGTCAGGTCTCAAGTCTTGTGTCAAGAGTCAGAGTCAGGTCTTAAGTCTTGTGTCAAGAGTCAGTCAGGTCTCAAGTCTTGTGTCAAGAGTCAGAGTCAGGTCTCAAGTCTTGTGTCAAGAGTCAGAGTCAGGTCTTAAGTCTTGTGTCAAGAGTCAGTCAGGTCTCAAGTCTTGTGTCAAGAGTCAGGTCTCAAGTCTTGTGTCAAGAGTCAGAGTCAGGTCTTAAGTCTTGTGTCAAGAGTCAGAGTCAGGTCTCAAGTCTTGTGTCAAGAGTCAGAGTCAGGTCTCAAGTCTTGTGTCAAGAGTCAGAGTCAGGTCTTAAGTCTTGTGTCAAGAGTCAGAGTCAGGTCTTAAGTCTTGTGTCAAGAGTCAGGTCTCAAGTCTTGTGTCAAGAGTCAGGTCTCAAGTCTTGTGTCAAGAGTCAGGTCTCAAGTATTGTGTCAAGAGTCAGAGTCAGGTCTCAAGTCTTGTGTCAAGAGTCAGAGTCAGGGTCAGGTCTCAAGTCTTTGGTCAAGAGTCAGAGTCAGGTCTCAAGTCTTGTGTCAAGAGTCAGAGTCAGGTCTTAAGTCTTGTGTCAAGAGTCAGTCAGGTCTCAAGTCTTGTGTCAAGAGTCAGGTCTCAAGTCTTGGTCAAGAGTCAGAGTCAGGTCTCAAGTCTTGTGTCAAGAGTCAGAGTCAGGTCTTAAGTCTTGTGTCAAGAGTCAGTCAGGTCTCAAGTCTTGTGTCAAGAGTCAGAGTCAGGTCTCAAGTCTTGTGTCAAGAGTCAGAGTCAGGTCTTAAGTCTTGTGTCAAGAGTCAGAGTCAGGTCTCAAGTCTTGTGTCAAGAGTCAGGTCTCAAGTCTTGTGTCAAGAGTCAGAGTCAGGTCTCAAGTCTTGTGTCAAGAGTCAGAGTCAGGTCTCAAGTCTTGTGTCAAGAGTCAGTCAGGTCTCAAGTCTTGTGTCAAGAGTCAGAGTCAGGTCTCAAGTCTTGTGTCAAGAGTCAGAGTCAGGTCTTAAGTCTTGTGTCAAGAGTCAGTCAGGTCTCAAGTCTTGTGTCAAGAGTCAGAGTCAGGTCTCAAGTCTTGTGTCAAGAGTCAGAGTCAGGTCTCAAGTCTTGTGTCAAGAGTCAGAGTCAGGTCTCAAGTCTTGTGTCAAGAGTCAGAGTCAGGTCAGGTCTCAAGTCTTTGTCAAGAGTCAGAGTCAGGTCTCAAGTCTTGTGTCAAGAGTCAGAGTCAGGTCTCAAGTCTTGTGTCAAGAGTCAGAGTCAGGTCTCAAGTCTTTGTCAAGAGTCAGAGTCAGGTCTCAAGTCTTGTGTCAAGAGTCAGAGTCAGGTCTCAAGTCTTGTGTCAAGAGTCAGAGTCAGGTCTTAAGTCTTGTGTCAAGAGTCAGTCAGGTCTCAAGTCTTGTGTCAAGAGTCAGAGTCAGGTCTCAAGTCTTGTGTCAAGAGTCAGAGTCAGGTCTTAAGTCTTGTGTCAAGAGTCAGAGTCAGGTCTCAAGTCTTGTGTCAAGAGTCAGGTCTCAAGTCTTTGGTCAAGAGTCAGAGTCAGGTCTCAAGTCTTGTGTCAAGAGTCAGAGTCAGGTCTTAAGTCTTGTGTCAAGAGTCAGTCAGGTCTCAAGTCTTGTGTCAAGAGTCAGAGTCAGGTCTCAAGTCTTGTGTCAAGAGTCAGAGTCAGGTCTCAAGTCTTGTGTCAAGAGTCAGAGTCAGGTCTCAAGTCTTGTGTCAAGAGTCAGAGTCAGGTCTCAAGTCTTGTGTCAAGAGTCAGAGTCAGGTCTCAAGTCTTGTGTCAAGAGTCAGAGTCAGGTCTCAAGTCTTGTGTCAAGAGTCAGGTCTCAAGTCTTGTGTCAAGAGTCAGGTCTCAAGTCTTGTGTCAAGAGTCAGAGTCAGGTCTCAAGTCTTGTGTCAAGAGTCAGAGTCAGGGTCAGGTCTCAAGTCTTTGGTCAAGAGTCAGAGTCAGGTCTCAAGTCTTGTGTCAAGAGTCAGAGTCAGGTCTTAAGTCTTGTGTCAAGAGTCAGTCAGGTCTCAAGTCTTGTGTCAAGAGTCAGAGTCAGGTCTCAAGTCTTGTGTCAAGAGTCAGAGTCAGGTCTTAAGTCTTGTGTCAAGAGTCAGTCAGGTCTCAAGTCTTGTGTCAAGAGTCAGGTCTCAAGTCTTGTGTCAAGAGTCAGAGTCAGGTCTCAAGTCTTGTGTCAAGAGTCAGAGTCAGGTCTTAAGTCTTGTGTCAAGAGTCAGTCAGGTCTCAAGTATTGTGTCAAGAGTCAGAGTCAGGTCTTAAGTCTTGTGTCAAGAGTCAGAGTCAGGTCTCAAGTCTTGTGTCAAGAGTCAGAGTCAGGTCTCAAGTCTTGTGTCAAGAGTCAGAGTCAGGTCTTAAGTCTTGTGTCAAGAGTCAGGTCTCAAGTCTTGTGTCAAGAGTCAGTCAGGTCTCAAGTCTTGTGTCAAGAGTCAGGTCTCAAGTATTGTGTCAAGAGTCAGAGTCAGGTCTTAAGTCTTGTGTCAAGAGTCAGAGTCAGGTCTCAAGTCTTTGGTCAAGAGTCAGAGTCAGGTCTCAAGTCTTGTGTCAAGAGTCAGAGTCAGGGTCAGGTCTCAAGTCTTTGGTCAAGAGTCAGAGTCAGGTCTCAAGTCTTGTGTCAAGAGTCAGAGTCAGGTCTCAAGTCTTGGTCAAGAGTCAGAGTCAGGTCTCAAGTCTTTGGTCAAGAGTCAGAGTCAGGTCTCAAGTCTTGTGTCAAGAGTCAGGTCTCAAGTCTTGTGTCAAGAGTCAGAGTCAGGTCTCAAGTCTTGTGTCAAGAGTCAGAGTCAGGTCTTAAGTCTTGTGTCAAGAGTCAGTCAGGTCTCAAGTATTGTGTCAAGAGTCAGAGTCAGGTCTCAAGTCTTGTGTCAAGAGTCAGAGTCAGGTCTTAAGTCTTGTGTCAAGAGTCAGAGTCAGGTCTCAAGTCTTGTGTCAAGAGTCAGGTCTCAAGTCTTTGGTCAAGAGTCAGAGTCAGGTCTCAAGTCTTGTGTCAAGAGTCAGAGTCAGGTCTTAAGTCTTGTGTCAAGAGTCAGTCAGGTCTCAAGTCTTGTGTCAAGAGTCAGAGTCAGGTCTCAAGTCTTGTGTCAAGAGTCAGAGTCAGGTCTTAAGTCTTGTGTCAAGAGTCAGTCAGGTCTCAAGTCTTGTGTCAAGAGTCAGGTCTCAAGTATTGTGTCAAGAGTCAGAGTCAGGTCTTAAGTCTTGTGTCAAGAGTCAGAGTCAGGTCTCAAGTCTTGTGTCAAGAGTCAGAGTCAGGTCTCAAGTCTTGTGTCAAGAGTCAGAGTCAGGTCTTAAGTCTTGTGTCAAGAGTCAGAGTCAGGTCTTAAGTCTTGTGTCAAGAGTCAGGTCTCAAGTCTTGTGTCAAGAGTCAGGTCTCAAGTCTTGTGTCAAGAGTCAGGTCTCAAGTATTGTGTCAAGAGTCAGAGTCAGGTCTCAAGTCTTGTGTCAAGAGTCAGAGTCAGGTCAGGTCTCAAGTCTTTGGTCAAGAGTCAGAGTCAGGTCTCAAGTCTTGTGTCAAGAGTCAGAGTCAGGTCTTAAGTCTTGTGTCAAGAGTCAGTCAGGTCTCAAGTCTTGTGTCAAGAGTCAGGTCTCAAGTCTTTGGTCAAGAGTCAGAGTCAGGTCTCAAGTCTTGTGTCAAGAGTCAGAGTCAGGTCTTAAGTCTTGTGTCAAGAGTCAGTCAGGTCTCAAGTCTTGTGTCAAGAGTCAGAGTCAGGTCTCAAGTCTTGTGTCAAGAGTCAGAGTCAGGTCTTAAGTCTTGTGTCAAGAGTCAGTCAGGTCTCAAGTCTTGTGTCAAGAGTCAGGTCTCAAGTCTTGTGTCAAGAGTCAGAGTCAGGTCTTAAGTCTTGTGTCAAGAGTCAGAGTCAGGTCTCAAGTCTTGTGTCAAGAGTCAGAGTCAGGTCTCAAGTCTTGTGTCAAGAGTCAGAGTCAGGTCTCAAGTCTTGTGTCAAGAGTCAGAGTCAGGTCTTAAGTCTTGTGTCAAGAGTCAGAGTCAGGTCTCAAGTCTTGTGTCAAGAGTCAGGTCTCAAGTCTTTGGTCAAGAGTCAGAGTCAGGTCTCAAGTCTTGTGTCAAGAGTCAGAGTCAGGTCTAAGTCTTGTGTCAAGAGTCAGTCAGGTCTCAAGTCTTGTGTCAAGAGTCAGAGTCAGGTCTCAAGTCTTGTGTCAAGAGTCAGAGTCAGGTCTTAAGTCTTGTGTCAAGAGTCAGTCAGGTCTCAAGTCTTGTGTCAAGAGTCAGGTCTCAAGTCTTGTGTCAAGAGTCAGAGTCAGGTCTTAAGTCTTGTGTCAAGAGTCAGAGTCAGGTCTTAAGTCTTGTGTCAAGAGTCAGTCAGGTCTCAAGTCTTGTGTCAAGAGTCAGAGTCAGGTCTTAAGTCTTGTGTCAAGAGTCAGAGTCAGGTCTCAAGTCTTGTGTCAAGAGTCAGAGTCAGGTCTCAAGTCTTGTGTCAAGAGTCAGAGTCAGGTCTTAAGTCTTGTGTCAAGAGTCAGGTCTCAAGTCTTGTGTCAAGAGTCAGTCAGGTCTCAAGTCTTGTGTCAAGAGTCAGGTCTCAAGTCTTGTGTCAAGAGTCAGAGTCAGGTCTTAAGTCTTGTGTCAAGAGTCAGAGTCAGGTCTCAAGTCTTGTGTCAAGAGTCAGAGTCAGGTCTCAAGTCTTGTGTCAAGAGTCAGAGTCAGGGTCAGGTCTCAAGTCTTTGGTCAAGAGTCAGAGTCAGGTCTCAAGTCTTGTGTCAAGAGTCAGAGTCAGGTCTCAAGTCTTGGTCAAGAGTCAGAGTCAGGTGTCAAGTCTTTGGTCAAGAGTCAGAGGCAGGTGTCAAGTCTTGTGTCAAGAGTCAGGTCTCAAGTCTTCTGTCAAGAGTCAGAGTCAGGTCTCAAGTCTTGTGTCAAGAGTCAGAGTCAGGTCTTAAGTATTGTGTCAAGAGTCAGTCAGGTCTCAAGTATTGTGTCAAGAGTCAGAGTCAGGTCTCAAGTCTTGTGTCAAGAGTCAGAGTCAGGTCTTAAGTCTTGTGTCAAGAGTCAGAGTCAGGTCTCAAGTCTTGTGTCAAGAGTCAGGTCTCAAGCCTTTGGTCAAGAGTCAGAGTCAGGTCTCAAGTCTTGTGTCAAGAGTCAGAGTCAGGTCTTAAGTCTTGTGTCAAGAGTCAGTCAGGTCTCAAGTCTTGTGTCAAGAGTCAGAGTCAGGTCTCAAGTCTTGTGTCACGAGTCAGAGTCAGGTCTTAAGTCGTGTGTCAAGAGTCAGTCAGGTCTCAAGTCTTGTGTCAAGAGTCAGGTCTCAAGTATTGTGTCAAGAGTCAGAGTCAGGTCTTAAGTCTTGTGTCAAGAGTCAGAGTCAGGTCTCAAGTCTTGTGTCAAGAGTCAGAGTCAGGTCTCAAGTCTTGTGTCAAGAGTCAGAGTCAGGTCTTAAGTCTTGTGTCAAGAGTCAGAGTCAGGTCTTAAGTCTTGTGTCAAGAGTCAGGTCTCAAGTCTTGTGTCAAGAGTCAGGTCTCAAGTCTTGTGTCAAGAGTCAGGTCTCAAGTATTGTGTCAAGAGTCAGAATCAGGTCTCAAGTCTTGTGTCAAGAGTCAGAGTCAGGTCTTAAGTCTTGTGTCAAGAGTCAGAGTCAGGTCTCAAGTCTTGTGTCAAGAGTCAGGTCTCAAGTCTTTGGTCAAGAGTCAGAGTCAGGTCTCAAGTCTTGTGTCAAGAGTCAGAGTCAGGTCTTAAGTCTTGTGTCAAGAGTCAGTCAGGTCTCAAGTCTTGTGTCAAGAGTCAGAGTCAGGTCTCAAGTCTTGTGTCACGAGTCAGAGTCAGGTCTTAAGTCTTGTGTCAAGAGTCAGTCAGGTCTCAAGTCTTGTGTCAAGAGTCAGGTCTCAAGTATTGTGTCAAGAGTCAGAGTCAGGTCTTAAGTCTTGTGTCAAGAGTCAGAGTCAGGTCTTAAGTCTTGTGTCAAGAGTCAGTCAGGTCTCAAGTCTTGTGTCAAGAGTCAGGTCTCAAGTCTTTGGTCAAGAGTCAGAGTCAGGTCTCAAGTCTTGTGTCAAGAGTCAGAGTCAGGTCTTAAGTCTTGTGTCAAGAGTCAGTCAGGTCTCAAGTCTTGTGTCAAGAGTCAGAGTCAGGTCTCAAGTCTTGTGTCAAGAGTCAGAGGGTCAGGTCTCAAGTCTTTGGTCAAGAGTCAGAGTCAGGTCTCAAGTCTTGTGTCAAGAGTCAGAGTCAGGTCTTAAGTCTTGTGTCAAGAGTCAGTCAGGTCTCAAGTCTTGTGTCAAGAGTCAGAGTCAGGTCTCAAGTCTTGTGTCACGAGTCAGAGTCAGGTCTTAAGTCTTGTGTCAAGAGTCAGTCAGGTCTCAAGTCTTGTGTCAAGAGTCAGGTCTCAAGTATTGTGTCAAGAGTCAGAGTCAGGTCTTAAGTCTTGTGTCAAGAGTCAGAGTCAGGTCTAAGTCTTGTGTCAAGAGTCAGTCAGGTCTCAAGTATTGTGTCAAGAGTCAGAGTCAAGTCTTAAGTCTTGTGTCAAGAGTCAGAGTCAGGTCTCAAGTCTTGTGTCAAGAGTCAGAGTCAGGTCTCAAGTCTTGTGTCAAGAGTCAGAGTCAGGTCTTAAGTCTTGTGTCAAGAGTCAGGTCTCAAGTATTGTGTCAAGAGTCAGTCAGGTCTCAAGTCTTGTGTCAAGAGTCAGGTCTCAAGTATCTTGTGTCAAGAGTCAGAGTCAGGTCTCAAGTCTTGTGTCAAGAGTCAGAGTCAGGTCTCAAGTCTTTGGTCAAGAGTCAGAGTCAGGTCTCAAGTCTTGTGTCAAGAGTCAGAGTCAGGGTCAGGTCTCAAGTCTTTGGTCAAGAGTCAGAGTCAGGTCTCAAGTCTTGTGTCAAGAGTCAGAGTCAGGTCTCAAGTCTTTGGTCAAGAGTCAGAGTCAGGTGTCAAGTCTTTGGTCAAGAGTCAGAGTCAGGTGTCAAGTCTTGTGTCAAGAGTCAGGTCTCAAGTCTTCTGTCAAGAGTCAGAGTCAGGTCTCAAGTCTTGTGTCAAGAGTCAGAGTCAGGTCTTAAGTATTGTGTCAAGAGTCAGTCAGGTCTCAAGTATTGTGTCAAGAGTCAGAGTCAGGTCTCAAGTCTTGTGTCAAGAGTCAGAGTCAGGTCTTAAGTCTTGTGTCAAGAGTCAGAGTCAGGTCTCAAGTCTTGTGTCAAGAGTCAGGTCTCAAGTCTTTGGTCAAGAGTCAGAGTCAGGTCTCAAGTCTTGTGTCAAGAGTCAGAGTCAGGTCTTAAGTCTTGTGTCAAGAGTCAGTCAGGTCTCAAGTCTTGTGTCAAGAGTCAGAGTCAGGTCTCAAGTCTTGTGTCAAGAGTCAGAGTCAGGTCTTAAGTCTTGTGTCAAGAGTCAGTCAGGTCTCAAGTCTTGTGTCAAGAGTCAGGTCTCAAGTATTGTGTCAAGAGTCAGAGTCAGGTCTTAAGTCTTGTGTCAAGAGTCAGAGTCAGGTCTCAAGTCTTGTGTCAAGAGTCAGAGTCAGGTCTCAAGTCTTGTGTCAAGAGTCAGAGTCAGGTCTTAAGTCTTGTGTCAAGAGTCAGGTCTCAAGTCTTGTGTCAAGAGTCAGGTCTCAAGTCTTGTGTCAAGAGTCAGGTCTCAAGTATTGTGTCAAGAGTCAGAGTCAGGTCTCAAGTCTTGTGTCAAGAGTCAGAGTCAGGGTCAGGTCTCAAGTCTTTGGTCAAGAGTCAGAGTCAGGTCTCAAGTCTTGTGTCAAGAGTCAGAGTCAGTTTAAGTCTTGTGTCAAGAGTCAGTCAGGTCTCAAGTCTTGTGTCAAGAGTCAGGTCTCAAGTCTTTGGTCAAGAGTCAGAGTCAGGTCTCAAGTCTTGTGTCAAGAGTCAGAGTCAGGTCTAAGTCTTGTGTCAAGAGTCAGTCAGGTCTCAAGTCTTGTGTCAAGAGTCAGAGTCAGGTCTCAAGTCTTGTGTCAAGAGTCAGAGTCAGGTCTTAAGTCTTGTGTCAAGAGTCAGTCAGGTCTCAAGTCTTGTGTCAAGAGTCAGGTCTCAAGTATTGTGTCAAGAGTCAGAGTCAGGTCTTAAGTCTTGTGTCAAGAGTCAGAGTCAGGTCTCAAGTCTTGTGTCAAGAGTCAGAGTCAGGTCTCAAGTCTTGTGTCAAGAGTCAGAGTCAGGTCTCAAGTCTTGTGTCAAGAGTCAGAGTCAGGTCTCAAGTCTTGTGTCAAGAGTCAGAGTCAGGTCTCAAGTCTTGTGTCAAGAGTCAGGTCTCAAGTCTTTGGTTCAAGAGTCAGAGTCAGGTCTCAAGTCTTGGTCAAGAGTCAGAGTCAGGTCTCAAGTCTTGTGTCAAGAGTCAGTCAGGTCTCAAGTCTTGTGTCAAGAGTCAAGTCTCAAAGGTATTGTGTCAAGAGTCAGAGTCAGGTCTCAAGTCTTGTGTCAAGAGTCAGAGTCAGGTCTTAAGTCTTGTGTCAAGAGTCAGTCAGGTCTCAAGTATGCATCAAGAGTCAGAGTCAAGTCTTAAGTCTTGTGTCAAGAGTCAGAGTCAGGTCTCAAGTCTTGTGTCAAGAGTCAGAGTCAGGTCTCAAGTCTTGTGTCAAGAGTCAGAGTCAGGTCTTAAGTCTTGTGTCAAGAGTCAGGTCTCAAGTATTGTGTCAAGAGTCAGTCAGGTCTCAAGTCTTGTGTCAAGAGTCAGGTCTCAAGTCTTGTGTCAAGAGTCAGAGTCAGGTCTCAAGTCTTGTGTCAAGAGTCAGAGTCAGGTCTCAAGTCTTGTGTCAAGAGTCAGAGTCAGGTGTCAGTCTCAAGTCTTGTCAAGAGTCAGAGTCAGGTCTCAAGTCTTGTGTCAAGAGTCAGAGTCAGGTCTCAAGTCTTTGTGTCAAGAGTCAGAGTCAGGTGTCAAGTCTTTGTCAAGAGTCAGAGTCAGGTGTCAAGTCTTGTGTCAAGAGTCAGGTCTCAAGTCTTGTGTCAAGAGTCAGAGTCAGGTCTCAAGTCTTGTGTCAAGAGTCAGAGTCAGGTCTTAAGTATTGTGTCAAGAGTCAGTCAGGTCTCAAGTATTGTGTCAAGAGTCAGAGTCAGGTCTCAAGTCTTGTGTCAAGAGTCAGAGTCAGGTCTTAAGTCTGTGTCAAGAGTCAGAGTCAGGTCTCAAGTCTTGTGTCAAGAGTCAGGTCTCAAAGTCTTTGGTCAAGAGTCAGAGTCAGGTCTCAAGTCTTGTGTCAAGAGTCAGAGTCAGGTCTTAAAGTCTTGTGTCAAGAGTCAGTCAGGTCTCAAGTCTTGTGTCAAGAGTCAGAGTCAGGTCTCAAGTCTTGTGTCAAGAGTCAGAGTCAGGTCTTAGTCTTGTGTCAAGAGTCAGTCAGGTCTCAAGTCTTGTGTCAAGAGTCAGTCTCAAGTATTGTGTCAAGAGTCAGAGTCAGGTCTAAGTCTTGTGTCAAGAGTCAGAGTCAGGTCTTCAAGTCTTGTGTCAAGAGTCAGAGTCAGGTCTCAAGTCTTGTGTCAAGAGTCAGAGTCAGGTCTCAAGTCTTGTGTCAAGAGTCAGAGTCAGGTCTTAAGTCTTGTGTCAAGAGTCAGGTCTCAAGTCTTGTGTCAAGAGTTCAGGTCTCAAGTATTGTGTCAGAGTCAGGTCTCAAGTATGTGTCAAGAGTCAGAATCAGTCTCAAGTTTGTGTCAAGAGTCAGAGTCCAGGTCAGGTCTCAAGTCTTTGGTCAAGAGTCAGAGTCAGGTCTCAAGTCTTGTGTCAAGAGTCAGAGTCAGGTCTTAAGTCTGTGTCAAGAGTCAGTCAGGTCTCAGTCTTGTGTCCAAGAGTCAGGTTCTCAAGTCTTTGGTCAAGAGTCAGAGTCAGGTCTCAAGTCTTGTGTCAAGAGTCAGAGTCAGGTCTTAAGTTTGTGTCAAGAGTCAGTAGTCTCAGTATTGTGTCAAGAGTCAGAGTCAGGTCTCAAGTCTTGTGTAAAGATCAGAGTAGGTCTCAGTCTTGTGTCAAGAGTCAGTAGGTCTCAAGTCTTGTCATGTCAAGAGTCAGGTCTCAAGTATGGTGTCAGAGTCAGAGTCAGGTCTTAAGTCTGTGTCAAGAGTCAGAGTCAGGTCTTAAGTCTTGTGTCAAGAGTCAGAGTCAGGTCTCAAGTCTTGTGTCAAGAGTCAGGTCTCAAGTCTTTGGTTCAAGAGTCAGAGTCAGGTCTCAAGTCTTGTGTCAAGAGTCAGAGTCAGGTCTTAAGTCTTGTGTCAAGAGTCAGTCAGGTCTCAAGTCTTGTGTCAAGAGTCAGAGTCAGGTCTCAAGTCTTGTGTCACGAGTCAGAGTCAGGTCTTAAGTCTTGTGTCAAGAGTCAGTCAGTCTCAAGTCTTGTGTCAAGAGTCAGGTCTCAAGTATTGTGTCAAGAGTCAGAGTCAGGTCTTAAGTCTTGTGTCAAGAGTCAGAGTCAGGTCTCAAGTCTTGTGTCAAGAGTCAGGTCAGGTCTCAAGTATTGTGTCAAGAGTCAGAGTCAGGTCTTAAGTCTTGTGTCAAGAGTCAGGTCTCAAGTCTTGTGTCAAGAGTCAGTCTCAAGTCTTGTGTCAAGATTCAGGTCTCAAGTATTGTTTTCAAGAAACTATGTGGATTTCACAAAATCCACTTTTGGCCTCCTCTCTGCCTGAAACGCACTTTAAGAGCATAAAAATTGAAAATGCCAGTAAAGTGCTGAAAGTTGCAGATATTCATGAAAATGACATCAGACTGTGAAATCAACTATCCTGAGCCACTTTTCTGAAGAAAATCTTTGAAACTATGTGGATTTCACAAAATCCACTTTTGGCCTCCTCTCTGCCTGAAACGCACTTTAAGAGCATAAAAAATTGAAAATGCCAGTAAAGTGCTGAAAGTTGCAGATATTCATGAAAATGACATCAGACTGTGAAATCAACTATCCTGAGCCACTTTTCTGAAGAAAATCTTTGAAACTATGTGGATTTCAC